>JAUPTC010002303.1:0-14504 GCA_030762895.1 Sophora flavescens | reverse complement strand
CCATGAATCTGGTGCACCACACCGGATCAAGTCATGAATCTGGTGCACCAGACGGAGCCAAACCATGAATCTGGTGCACCACACCGAGCCAAATCATGAATCTGGTGCACCACACCGAGCCAAGTCAGGAATCAGGGGCACCACACCGAGCCAAGTCAGGAATCTGGTGCACCACACCGAGCCAAACCAGGAATCTGGTGCACCACACCGAGCCAAGTCAGGAATCTGGTGCACCAGATCGAGCCAAGTCATGAATCTGGTGCACCAGACCGAGCCAAGTCTGGAATCTGGTGCACCAGAACGAGCCAAATCAGGAATCTGGTGCACCACACCGAGCCAAACCAGGAATCTGGTGCACCATACCTAGCCAAGAACTACTACAGAAAAGGGTTTTAGTAGCGCACCTTTAATAGTGTTTCTAACCGAAACGCTATTAAAAAGGAGGCAGAAGACATTTAGTAGCGCTTCCTTGAAGAACGCTATTTTAGATATAACCTAAGACAGCGCTTCTCCAAGGAAGTGCTATTAAAAGTTGATAGGTAGGAATAGATAGCGCTTGTTTGAGGAAGCGCTATCTATTTGTGATGAATAGATAGCGCTTTTTTGAGAAAGCGCTTTCTATCCATAACCTAAGATAGCGTTTGTTTAAGGGAGCGCTGTCTATTCCTTACCCTAAAAATAAAAGTTTCCCTCCAGCAAAAATGTAATGCCTTAACTGAGTGTCTCGAAGGAAAACACAAGACATCCACATTACAATGATAGTCATATTGATAGTCTTAACATAATGGTCATACATAACCTTACAAACAAAATAAAAATCAAAAGAAAATCATTACACAAGCAACTACTCTCGGACTTCATTTAATCAGTTTATGAAGCCGGCAATTACATATTAAGGCTCCCATGAAAACATATTGAGTTAAAGAAATTCCTTATTTATCTCCTTAATCCTTCGAAGGACCTAAACCTGCTTATCTGAAACAATAGAGAGCCTAGTGAGAAAAATAATTCTCAGTGAGCTTTGCTTCAAGCAAGGATATACATAATATAAACAATTTAATTCAAATACAACAACCCAAAATGAGTATGAGCATGGTCACTTTAACTTAAAACATTTACTAGATAACTTCAAGTGTGAGGGACTTGTAGTATTCTAGTTTAATAGATTCTTGATATGGCAGTCAGAGCTCTATGACAACAATCATGCATCCCTTAATTGCTAGTATCATATCCTAGCCTTCAAGAAATTGAAGGACTTACAAAAACACAACTCACCCACAATTACTTATGTGGCCTTAATGGCTAATTTGGTTCTGAAACAATTGTCTCACCAAAATATAGACCATTTTAGATTTCTAATGCCCTGCTATACTCACTTTATTTTGATTAAGAGGAATAATCCAAACACAGTTAGGAGTTCATATAACACTAGTCAAAACTAAGCATGTCGACAATACATTATAACCAATCTCAAGTGTCCAAAACCAAGAAGGATCATGCAAAAATTCAAGTGTTATCAAATTTGAAAACTAGTGGCTGAATTTTCAGTAAATTGAAATGGGGATTCCTACTCCAATACCAACTCGAATTCAAAAAATACAAAGCCTGGGTTGTTACAAATTCTGTCTACTTTCTATTAGCACATGAGTCAACTTAAACCGATATTTGGACAATTTAATACAATTTAAATATTAAGACAGTTGTAGTTCAGAATTATCAGTACAAACAGCAAATTAAATATCATTTTAATCATTCAATACTTAATGAAATTGAATCGTTCCAAAGCCTATATTGTTAACAATTCTATCTATTTTCTATTAAAACAGGAATCAAGTCAATCCAATATTTTTACAATTTTCTACAATTTAAATACTAAGACAGTGTCAGCACAGAGTCTCCAGGACAAACAGCAGATTTCATGTTATTTTTCTCCCTTTATAATCAATTAAATTGAATCTTCGAAAGCCTATTTCGAAGTAAAACAAGTCTATTTTCTGATGGTACCAAGATCACCTCGAAACAAGCCCTATGGAGGAAGTTATGGATAAAACACTAACAAGGGTGCATTACGGGTTTGAAGGGTTTTTGAGCCCCTTGTCAATTTTTATGAAAAACTGCCTCTAATCAACATGCAATTCGAAAACCCAGTTGTCAACAAGCATAAATCAGATCAAAATAGGCTTTCCACAGGAACAATTAACAAGAAATTGGGATTTATGGTTACCCAATGTTACAAACAACAAAACTCACCTAACCAAGTGGTAGATTGAAAGTGGTGTGTTGATCTCCTTGTGTTTCTTCCCTAATCTGATTTGTGCTCCTATTTTCGAAATTCTAGAGGTCTTGCATGTTGTCTATTTTGCTTGATTTAGGTATTTGATGAGTTGAAATTGTGAGGTAGAAAGTTAGAAGGAAATTTGGTATAGGTTTATGAGAGTTTTTGGAAGAATGAAGAAGGGAAAGAGGATGGAAATGGTGAGTGGGTATGGCTGAATTTTGTGAGGGAGAAAGGGAAGGAAGAGAGCTGTTCTGGTTGAAGGAGGAATGAAAATGAAACATCCAACTCTCCCCACTCTAGTTCTGACCGAAAAAAAAGAGAAGATGGGGGGGTATGGTGTTTTCTCTTTCTAGTTGCCTAAATGAATGAAGGGAGCAAGGTGTTATACCATGCTTTAATAGAAAATTAATTGGTGAAAGGGGAGGAAAAAGTTGACCAATGGAGGTTAGATATCCTTGAAGAGTATTGGTCACTTAGGGAGATTTTAGGATAGAGGTAGATAAGTTGGTTTAAAATAAGTGGGAATGTGGTTGATAATAAAATAAAAATAAAAAATAATATTTCCATTCCATTTCAATTCACAATTAATTAACCTCACTAAATAAATCAACCACACAATTTCAAATTTAAGAAATATCAAAGGATTCAAACACACCCATGGTAGAATTATAATGAAAAGACTAAAATACCCTTGGGAAAGGATATTACATTCCTATCCTCCTTAAAGAAATTTTGTCCTCAAAATTTTTAAAGACTTACCTACTCAAACATGTAAGGATACTCCTGGCGTAAGTCATCCTCAAGCTCCCAAGTTGCCTCCTCAGGAGTTGACCCTTCCCAAATAACTTTCACCAGAGGAATTGTTTTGTTTCTCAGGGTTTTCAAGCTACGGTCAATCACTTGTACTGGCATAGGTTGAAAAGTTAAATCTGGTCTTAACTGGACAAGATCATGATTGAGGGGTTGACAAGGATTAGAAATATACTTTTTGAGTTGAGATACATGAAAGACATTGTGTATTCCTGACAAAGAAGGAGGTAAAGCAAGTTGGTACGCTACAGGACCGACTCGGTGGATAATCTGGAAAGGTCCTATGAAACGAGGACAGAGTTTCTTGGCCCGAAGGGCTCTTCCAATGCCTATTGTGGGGGTTACTCTTAGGAACACATGGTCACCCTCTTCAAATTCTAAGGGTCTCCTTCTTTTATCAGCATAACTCTTTTGCCTACTCTGCGCAACTTTTAATCTATCCCTAATAGTTCGGATTTTCTCCGTTGTCTCCTGTATTAACTCAGGTCCTAATATCCCCTTGTCACCCACTTCAGCCCAACAAAGTGGAGTTCTACACTTACGGTCATAGAGTGCCTCATACGGTGCCATACCTATGCTGAAGTGATGACTATTATTGTAGGCAAATTCTACTAAGGGTAGGTGATGATCCCAATTTCCTCCATCCTCAAGAACACAGGCCCTGAGCATATCCTCTAAGGTTTGGATGGTTCTCTATGTCTAACCATCTGACTGGGGATGGTAGGCAGTACTAAAGTTCAACCGAGTACCAAGGCTTGGTGAAAAGCCTTCCAGAACCTAGAAGTTAACTTAGGATCCCTATCCGACACAATGCTAACTGGCACCCCATGCAACCTCACTATTTCGCTTATGAACACCTTTGCTAGTTTAGCCGTATTGTAAGAGGTCTTAACAGGTAGGAAGTGGGCGGACTTAGTCAATCTGTCCACTATCACCCAAATAGAATCATGCCCCGCCTGAGTGCGATGTAAACCTACAACGAAGTCCATGGATATGTTCTCCCATTTCCACTTAGGTATTTCTAAAGGTTGGAGCATGTCTGAGGGTCGTTGATGCTCGATCTTGACCTTTTGACACACTAAACAGTGAGAGACAAATTTGGCAACATCATTCCTCATTCCTGGCCACCAGTACATCTTTCTAAGGTCTTGATACATCTTAGTAGAACCATGATGTATTGATCAGAGCACGCAGCAGAAGCTTAGTAGCTACTAGACGAAGTATCTTGTAGGAAGCCATCTAGGAACCTAAATGCAACTCTTAAGCATCGACAATCTTACTTGTACCATAGGACAAATTTGCTTTATTGTATGCTTTAAAAGTATATATATACCTTTGTGATCCAAATTGAAGTTGTTTTGTGTCTTATTTCTCACTTGCATGCTTTTAATTGTCATGATATGGGAAGGTTGCTAGACAACAACCGATATTTAATGTGATTTATGAGATTTGCATTATCATTCGATGTTTAAGTGTTTAGATTCTTGTATGGGTATTTGAGTTGACTAAATTTTGAGGACAAAATTTTTTTAAGGGGGAGAATAATGTAATATCCTTTCCCAAGGGTATTTTAGTCATTTTATTATGATTGTGATCATTGGTGTGCTTTAATTCCTTACATCTGATGAGTATGCAAATGTATGAATATGAATTGTTGAGCCTCTCTGTATTATTTTTAGGCTGACCCGATAAAAATCTAATTTGATTTTTATACAGCGATGATTATTTGTAATTGATATTTATAAAATGAAATATTTTATAATTTAGTATCAAATAATTTTTATATTTGACTAATAAATATTCTAGTGAGAAAATATAATTATTTTGGGGGTTTATAAAGGGTAAAATTTATTGATGAAACTACCTAATTTTAATATAACACATTTCATTAAAAAGCTGATTTTCTTAAATTTCTAGTCGCACCTCATATTTTACTGTGCACACCCCCTCTCCTTTTACTTAAACCACGAATTCCCCTCTTCCATACTCACTTATTCAGTCTAGAAACTCTTCTTCTTCTTCTCTCAAAGAAGCCTCACCACCACCATTACCTCCATTCCACCAAAACCACCACAAACCACCACCAATCTACATCATTCTCCTCCTCATTTCAGTTCCTAGCATAAAATACCACCACACTCCTCTTAAACCAAACCAAAATATGAGCATGCAAACCTCCCTTCCTCACCTTCAAAATGGGTCTTGGAAGGATTTAGGTTTAGATGAAAGTTCTTCCTTTTCTAGCTACAAAAGTGAGCTAATTAAGGAGATAAGAAGCTACTGTTCTCACCATTCCAAGGACTAGGAAGCAAGTGAAGAAATTGATAGATTGATAATTAGGAGAACTTCTCTAAGATCAAGAGAGATAGAGGAAATCACCAAGTCTTCATTTTCTAGCTTCAGTCAGGTGAGTTCCCTTAGTTTTAGTGCTTGGTAACCATAAATCCAAGCTTAGGAGTTGTTCATACGTGCTCTAATTAGTTGATTTTATATTTACATGTGTATAGTAAATTGGTTTTGATTTTGTGATGGTGTTTATATGCCAATATATGAGAATAGATATGTTAAAGGATCTTGCTTGACAGATGTTTATTATATTACTTACAAGGAAATGTTATAGTTACTATCCTGAAACCCGTATAGACATAGGTTCAGTGTTTTGCTTATAACTGTTTCTGTAGAACTCCTTTCTTTAGGATTCTGATTTTGTTAGAAAGTAGACTCAAAATACTACACTTTAGACACTGATTGTTCTGTTTTTAATTGAGTATTGATGGAGAAAAACCTGTTACAAGTTAAGGTATTGCAGCTGTCCTGTTTTCTGAGTGCAGAGGATTTCCTATCAAAACTGTAATTTTTGGAAGTCTATTCTCCAATACTAAAATTATATTCATAAATTATACTTGTTTAGCTTTCCATAGAGGGATCGTTTGTCCAAATCTGACCTTGTTTGGTATTTTAATAAAATCATAGAAGTTAAATGAAAACTGCTGAAATTTTGGATTAGGTCATTAGTTTTTAAGTTATAAATTGATATGTGAGTTCTTGTTGTTTGTAACATTGTGTGACCATAAATCCCAACTATTTGCTAAGTGCTTTATTTCTTATGTTGCATGCTTATTTTGATGTTGCAAGATGTGTGGAACCATTGATTATTTTGATTGCATGCAAGGATAGGGGACTGTTTTGGGTGAAAGTGATAAGGGGGGATAAATTAACCTTCAAACCCGTATTGACATCCTGTCAGTAATTTGTCTATAACTTGTTCTATAGAGATCGTTTTGAAATGATTCTTGAACCTTTGGAAACTATACAAAATTTTATACGAAATAAAATTTTATACGAGATCGTTTTGAAATGATTCGTGAAATAAAATATTTTATTCATAAACTAGACAACATATGCTTTCCAAAGAGTGGTCATTTACTCAAAACCAACTTTGTTTGGTATTTTATTAAAAGCACCAAAGTTAATGTACATCTGCTGTAAATGTTATAGGTGTTGAGAAATTTTTGCACATGTTTTATGATGATGTATGATTGAGTATTGTATGTTGATGCATGCAGGCATTCTTCTCAAATATGGGTGACTGTTTTTTGTCAATAAACACACACACACACACACACACACACACACACACACACTTCTTAGTGAAGATGATATAAATATATATTGCTTGTTATATTGCATCTTGTGAGTTTATAGTGTTGGTATTGACTTTCTTACATGTGCATATTTATGTATAGTTATTTGTACTGCATATAACTATGCTTAGTATTCTTTTATGCATTGATGCTTTAAAGTTCTATACCATGTACTTGTAGTTTCATTCATAGACGTTACTTTCAAAAACCTTGAGTTCCTTTTCAAATGAGATTGGAATAAAGTCTTTCCTAAAAGTTTGAAGAGTGTGTTAAGGTCACTTCGAGTCCTGGTGAATCCTCCTGATAGTACCAACATTATGTTGTTATGGAATATTTGAATTTTAATAGCAAGCGCTTTTCCTAATTTGTAATATTATAGGAGTGCCTGAGAAAAATGTTTTGTCTTATAAACGAAAGAACTTTTACAAACTCACAAAATTCTTTTGTAACCTAATATTTCTTTAAAACATTATTACTTGTTTGATGATATATCCCTTTGGAAACCTTTGAGCCATTCAAAACCTTCATACAGATTTTAACGAGTATAAATCTCCATTTGGCTTTCAAAACCAAATAATTCCAGTAAAGGTTTTCTTATAACAGAGTTTTAGAGAAGGCTTTCAAGAAAAAATTTAGATTCATTGAAAAAAAAAGTATTTGAAGAATTTAAAGTGATATTTTTGCTCTATCTCTGGTATTGTGGGATGCTCGGGGTAGACTTGTGCTTAGAACATGTCTATATCTTGATATGCTACCATAGTATTGTGTATGTCATTTCCTAATCGTGTTCAATTTGGATGATTGATAAGAATCATTGGCATACATCAATTATTAGATTGTGCACATGAATAGGTACCAATCAGTTATTCCCTGTGTATCACGTCTTTATGTACATAACCATGTATGTGTTTGATGTGTTTATCAAAATTAGTGAAATCTAAAATGATTGGTATAATATGTACCACTACTATTTGAATAAGATTGTATGTTATACTTTTATTATTATTGTTGTCATAAAGTTTCTGTCAGCTTGTTATTGGCTGGAATATCTGTCATACATGATATTTGGACCCTAGCAAACCTAGTATCAGTGATAACCAAATAGTTAATGATTATGACCTTGTCACCGGAACCCATAGGAAGGAACTTAGAGTTAAACATATCACAAGAAACGCCACCAAGATGGATTTAAACAGTGTAAGAGTGGCAAACTCCAAGAGAACGCCAAAATCTTTCCTTATCGGATCAACGGGACCTATATTTCACTTCTAGAGTGAGATCCATAATTTTAAGATTTCAATAAGAGTCCTCAGGGGCTAAACTCTAGAACTAATGTACAGATGTCTCGAACCTTCTACCACCAGTTCATCAATATGGATTCAAGATTACAAACAAAACCTTATTGATCAGAGCACGCAGCAGAAGCTTAGCAGCTACTAGACGAAGTATCTTGTAGGAAGTCATCTAGGAACCTAAATGCAACTCTTAAGCATCAACAATCTTACTTGTACCATAGGAAAAATTTGCTTTATTGTATGCTTTAAATGTATATATATACCTATGTGATCCAAATTGAAGTTGTTTTGTGTCTTATTTCTCACTTGCAAGCTTTTAATTGTCATGATATGTGAAGGTTGCTAGACAACAACCGATATTTAATGTGATTTATGAGATTTGCATTATCATTCGATGTTTAAGTGTTTAGATTCTTGTATGGGTATTTGAGTTTTCTAAATTTTGAGGACAAAATTTTTTTAAGGGGGAGAATAATGTAATATCCTTTCCCAAGGGTATTTTAGTCATTTCATTATGATTGTGATCTCTGGTGTGCTTTAATTCCTTACATCTCACGAGTATGCAAATGTATGGATATGAATTGTTGAGCCTCTCTGTATTATTTTTAGGATGATCCGATAAAAATCTTTTTTGATTTTTATACAGCGATGATTATTTGTAATTGATAATTATAAAATGAAATATTTTATAATTTAATATCAAATAATTTTTATCTTTGACTAATAAATATTCTAGTGAGAAAATATAATTATTTTGGGGGTTTATAAAAGGTAAAATTTATTGATGAAACTACATAATTTTAATATAACACTTTTCATTAAAAAACTGATTTTCTTAAATTTCTAGTCGCACCCCCTATTTTACTGTACACACCCCCTCTCCTTTTACTTAAACCACGAATTCCCCTCTCCCTTACTCACTTATTCAGTCTAGAAACTCTTCTTCTTCTTCTCTCAAAGAAGTCTCACCACCAGCATCACCTCCATTCCCCCAAAACCACCACCAATCTACATCATTCTCCTCCTCATTTCAGTTCCTAGCATATAATACCACCACACTCCTCTTAAACCAAACCAAAATCTAAGCATGCAAACCTCCCTTCTTCACCTTCAAAATGGGTCTTGGAAGTATTTAGGTTTAGATGAAAGTTCTTCCTTTTTTAGCTACAAAAGTGAGCTAATTAAGGAGATAAGAAGTTACCGTTCTCACCATTCCAAGGACTATGAAGCAAGTGAAGAAATTGATAGATTGATAATTGGGAGAACTTATCTAAGATCAAGAGAGATAGAGGAAATCACCAAGTCTTCATTTTCTAGCTTCAGTCAGGTGAGTTCCCTTAGTTTTAGTGCTTGGTAACCATAAATCCAAGCTTAGGAGTTGTTCATACGTGCTCTAATTAGTTGATTTTCTATTTGCATGTGTATAGTAAATTGGTTTTGATTTTGTGATGGTGTTGATATGCCAATATATGAGAATAGATATGTTAAAGGATCTTGCTTGACAGATGTTTGTTATATTGCTTACAAGGAAATGTTATAGTTGTTGTCCTGAAAACCCGTATAGGTTCAGTGTTTTGATTATAACTGTTTCTGTAGAACTCTTTTGTTTATGATTCTGATTTTGTTAAAAGTAGACTCGAAATACTACACTTTAGACACTTATTTTTCTGTTTTTCATTGAGTATTGATGGAGAAAAACCTGTTACAAGTTAAGGTATTGCAGCTGTCATGTTTTCTGAGAGCAGAGGATTTCCTATCAAAACTGTAATTTTTGGAAGTCTATTCTCCAAGACTAAAATTTTATTCATAAATTATACTTGTTTAGCTTTCCATATAGGGATCGTTTGTCCAAATCTAACATCGTTTGCTATTTTAATAAAATCATAGAAGTTAACTGAAAACTGCTGAAATTTTGGTTTAGGTCATTAGTTTTTAAGCTATAAATTGATATGTGAGTTCTTGTTGTTTGTAACATTGGGTGACCGTAAATCCCAACTATTTGCTAAGTGTTTTATTTCTTATGTTTCATGCTTATTTTGATGTTGCAAGATGTGTGGAACCATTGATTATTTTGATTGCATGCAAGGATAGGGGACTGTTTTGGGTGAAAGTGATAAGGGGGGATAAATTAACCTTCAAACCCGTATTGACATCCTGTCAGTAATTTGTCTATAACTTGTTCTATAGATATCGTTTTGAAATTATTCTTGAACCTTTGGAAACTATACAAAATTTTATACGAAATAGACACTAGAATGACTAAATTTCGTTAAGTATTGAAGGAGAAAACAGGCTTGCAAGTTGCTGCCAAGAACAGAGAATTTGTTTTTATGTTGCTGTAGTGTTATGGCCATAACCCCCTGTACAGTTACTGAATTGAAACCATTCTTGTGACATTAGAAAATAGACTTACCTTGTTACAATTTAGGCTCTGTAAGTTCTAATTTTGATGAAGTTTTTGTGGAGAAAACCCAGTTCCAAGTTACTGCAAATTCTGTTTACATAACTGTGAGCATATGGGTACTTGATTTGTGTGGAATATATTCCTATGTGTTTTAATTCTATCCAACCATGAATAATATGTATATGTGCAATTGGTAGGGTGCTCTTTGTGGCTGTATGATCTACCTTAGCGGTTGTTGCTTGGTGATTTGGTTGGTATGAATTACAATACGAAGGTGTGACATTTCCATTTGTGCTACGTCTTCACTCTTTGCTTTTTTGTGCATGTTTAATGAAGTTATCATCTTGGTATGATTGATGAATATTTAATGCATTTGACTTCCATTTGGGAAGAGTACAAGAAAATGAATCACAGCATGGCATTAAAAACTTAAAATGGTCTATGTTTAGTGAAACCTAAGGTTTCAAAACTATTCTAGCCATTCTTTAAGGCCGCATTATTTTGTGGGTGAGATATTTTTGTAAGTTCTTCATTTTTGGAGGCCAGGATATGGTAATAACAATTAAGGGACGCCTAATTGTTGTCATAGAGCTCTAACTGCCATATCAACCAGTTTAAACTATGCGTGCCTTATTTCCGCTCACACTTGAGGTACCTAGTAAAGGTTTTTCTACTTAAAATGCCTATGCTTAGATTCACATTCAGTAAATAACTCAATTCAAGTAAGGACCCAGTAGAAAGAGCTGGTGATGAAAGGGTGAGTTATAAGAGAATAATTCCATAGTGGTATAAAGTTTGAGTAGTCCTACTTTAGCCTGCTTTAGTCCACGGAGTGCATACCTGGCAAAATGGAGAGGTAAGTTGGCTATGAGAAACTTTACCACGACGTGAGGTTAATTTGATATGTGTGCATATAAGTAAGTATGTGTCATTCAACGAGGACAATTAAACACAATATATTGTTTACTAATATGCTTTGCTTGAAGCAGGAACTCATTGAGATTCATTTCTCACTAGGCTCCTCTTTGTTTCAGATAACAGTTACATATTGGAAACTGATAAGCAAGTTCGGGAGTTTGCTTGACAGTCACCCAATAGTGTCCTAAGATACGTTAGTTTTCATAGCCGGATCAAAGTTGGAGTCTTACTAGGAGTCAATGTTTGCATGAAATTGAATTGTTGATTAGGGGTTAAATGGTTATTTGTATTAAATTAATTCCAATTATATGTTCAACTCTACAAAAATATCTTGTACAAATTTGTTTCACTTATTTTTAAAATTTCCTATGTTTAACTATTATTCCTGATGCTATAACCAGGTTTATATATTATTAGTTAGTAGTATCCTTGTGGAAGTCAGGATATTACATTATGGTACTCTCAAAAATTTTGCGGGACTTCATCTCTCAGAACCTCTTCTTTCCCACCCACCCTATTTCTCCAAACCCTCACCACTCTCGTCTACCACCACCACCTAAGCTACCACTGCCACCGTTCGTCTACCACCACCACTCTCATCTCCCTTGTATTGTAACCCAGTCGAGCTCGTTCGTCTACCACTGTTAGCATCAGAGACCACCACCGCCTCCCATTCTCCTCTCCTCCTCACCGTACCCCCACCTGCAGAACCGTCGCGTGACCCTTGGAGCACCACCGCGAACCATAACTGCTCTGCCCGTCGCCGCGTCACATTCTCACCGTCCCAGATTTGATGCTTTGGAGAGAAACAACTATTGCTAACACCATCAGTAGAATCTATGGTGGTTCCGACGCGATGCAAATGGAGGAAAGGGCGGCGGCCACAGTGGTAAGGGAAAGGGCCATGATGGGTGGTCGAGAGTGTCTTTGTCTGGCCGTCATTGCCGCGCGCCACCATCTCCTACCTCGACCGCATATTGGTTCGTTCCGGGTAATATAGTTCCAACCCATCATGATCAGTGAAGGTTCCCTTTTTTTCATGTTCTCCCCTTACCCTTATCAGTGTCCAACTTGTTAATTTCCCCCCCAACTTGTTACTGTCGATCCTATATAGAAAGGATTTGTTTCTGCTACAAACAAGTATTCAATGTCTGAAATGTAACCAATCTATGTATTTCGCTATCAAGGTTGGTTTGCATTTGTTGGTTTGCCAATAATCATTATGTGCTTTATGATTTCACAGAGCCGATACGAGGAGATACAGAGGATTCTGTTAGGAGAGGAGGAACAAGAGAGGCAGGAAGAGGGAGTGATAGTCAGAGTGTCAAAGGAGCAGGTTCAGGAACTGAGCAGACATGCCAAATCCATCTCAAGAAGAGGCAGACCCTCTGAATCCGCCCCTTCAACTTGAGAAGCAATAAACCCATATATTCCAACAAGTTTGGCAACTTGTACGAGATCACCCCAGACAAAAATCCTCAGTTGGAGGATTTGGAACTCTCTCTCTCTCTTCCGTGGAGATTAACAAGGTATACAAACACATAATCATACATACCCATCATTTGCATCTTGGACAACTTGATATATCTACAGTCTACACTAACAAATAATACTTATTTTCTTGATTGTTCTGTTTGATTCAAAACTTAGATACAGTGATGGGTCATGCATATTTAATTTTTTCATTGTTAAAGCTATTTTCTTTTCAAGAAATCTAGTAGATGTGGCTATTGAGTTTTGACACATCCATGTCAAACCACAAACCTTTTAATTTTTAATAATTAACAAGATGAAGTGGATTAATTGCTAGCCATTTGAATGTTATCCAATTCTTCGAAACATATGATGTCTGAGAAATTTGAAAGCCATGGTTGTCAGCTTGTGTCTTATTAGGAAGAATAGCAAGAGCAAAAAAGTGGGGAAAATAAAGGAAAGATGTTTGATGGAGAGTTAAACTAGAAGATTTCAGTAAGAGGGTTGCTGGGGAAGCATGATTTCGAAGATGAATTTTTATTGAATACAGTTACTGCTATTAATCCCATTTTCAGTATCAGTAAATGGTAATGCTATTCCCCAAAATTCTTAGGAAACACACATAATTCAGTTCATATGATTTAAACTTTTTTCAATTTTACCTTAACAATGTGGAGCATCCTATATAAGTATGATTTGCATTGTTTGGGATGTTAAATTTACTGGAATTAAAACTTGGGTGTTTGGATGTAGGATTATGCAGAGCCAGTCAATTTGTTGATTTGTTCCCAGCTGTGTCTCCTGACATTATTGTCCGAGAGGCCAGGTTAGAGGACCGTTGGGAAGTGGCAGAGACTCACTGCAGCTCCTTTTTCCCTGAATATTCCTTCCCATTAGATTTTGTGCTGAGGATGGACAGATTGGTAGCTATGTTTGAAGGATTTTCTATACCAAATGGGTACAAAAAAACCTGTTTGGTTGCTGTTAATGGCAGCTCACCTGATGAAACTATCTTATTTGGAAGTAAAGATTTCAAGATTGGTGGTTTTGATGGAAAATTCAGCCTTAACAAGGGATATGTGGCTGGTATACTGACAGTAGATACTATTGCAGACTATCTTCCTAGAAAGGGGCCGTTGTGACAGAGAAGGTTGGTGGAATAGTAGCATTTAACTTGCTTAAAATAAACAAAAATGTTATTTGTACACTCAAAATTTGACAACTTTGGAACACCTGTTTAATGGTGTTCAAAATCGTGATTAATGGTGTGTTGGACTTGTTTAATGAGTACATCGGTACTTATATGGATAACTTGTTAACTGACAATTTGGATAATGGTATACAAAAGTTTGGTTAATGAAGCTCGGTGGATGATAGTTAATGAGTTATCCAATCTTGGTGTACCTGTTAACTAAATTCAATAAGTCATTAACCACGATTTTGAACGTTATTAACCAGGTGTCATGGGTGTCTATTTTTCAGGTGTACACATAACTAATAAAATAAAAATTCAGATCTGTTCAGATTGATCACCATGACTGTCTTTGATACCGTATATTGACCAAGAACTTTTTGTCTTTTGGTTTATGAAAGCTTTCGAACCCTCTATTACCCTTTAAAATGGTTAACTCATAATTTGATTAATTCTATATGTGGGTATTATGGATGACAATTTTCTTGGT
>JAUPTC010002302.1:0-14510 GCA_030762895.1 Sophora flavescens | reverse complement strand
GGTTCATTCTATAGGTGAAAGTAAACAAGCATGTACAGTGCAACTGGGAAAATTGCAAATCCTAGGTGTATAATGATAAAAAATGCAAAAAAGAAAAGTCTTGTAGAGGGAGAAGGGGAAGCTACAAATTAACCTATGCCAACCTACTTAAGCCATACTCAGATCTACACCAGATAAATTCACATGTTCGCAGGAAATAAGAGCAAGTTAGGTTCTCCCTAAACACCAGATTTATACAAATAAAAAGCAATCGTTCAAGACTCCTGCTGTATTTTAACAGAATAATCAGCCTGTGTCTACTCAAGACTCAAAAATTCGCACTGAATCCCGAATCTCTTGACGACAAACAGGACACTTGGGTGCCACTTCATGTTCAACTGATATGGCACACCGTTGGCAACACACAAAATGCCCACAGGGAAAGAAAACAGAGCGTCTTCTCCTCATCAGGCATATAACACATAGTTGTCCATCTGGAACATCTTCATTCTCGTCATCCACCTGAGGATCAAAATCATCACCGACCGCTTGCCTTTGTTGCTGGAGCTGCCGCTGTTGTTTCCAATGTTTCCACTTATTCCAGTTCCTGAAAACAATGGCAAGATTTAATTGTCTTGAAATCAACTATAACCATCCAAAATCATCAACATTTTTATTTCAAATTATTAATAGTTTTCTACAATTCTGATTATTGTCAAACGAAAGGGCATCATTGTGTGGCAACCTTTCTATTATTACATATAATCATCATGACAGTTTATCAAACCAAGAAAATCCACTTACTTCAATTACATATTCTCAACAAATTCTAAAGCTAGACACAATTAATGAAATCCAAGATATCACGTAAACACTTAAGAATGAATGGACAGATAAGGCAGGCCAACATACCTCACAACTGCATAGCCAAGGATCCCAACTGACATTGAACCAAGAAGAATACCACTCCAAAAAAGTATTTTTGTTTTGAAGGAAAGATCTACAATCATCTGATCTTTACTCAAGTCAGACCTACAACAGACATGCCAATTGCCATAAGCAACCCTTCCACAGGTTTGAATCATTTGTTAATACTTATTGAGCTATGTGAAATCAAATATTCTACAAGGAAAGTAAAAGACATCTAATTCAATGTTACATCAGATTAAAAAAGGAACAGCATCACGCTGACATTTTCCCAGAATATTAATCCTACTTGACCACAATCAGTTAAAAAAGAACGGCATTGGATACCTCAAAATGAAACCGTCTCCACTACAACTACTTCCCACCACATGACAAGGCAAAAGAGTATGGACTTAGCCATGATTAATAAAATAATAGTTTATTTCAAGGAAATACTTAACAGAAAATATGGTAGATCTTTGCATGACTTGATTTCAGCAATTCCATTCCTTAAACTGCAAAGGCCAACAGCACTGATATCCTTCCCCAAAGGAAGAATTTTCTCTTCATCTAGTAGTCCAACCTTCAGAAAAGAAACATGATATGTTAAAATTTCAGTAAATGTGATATGCTAATGATCAAGAGTCTTGCAAGAGAGTAGATGCGAAACTCCAAAATAGATGAATTGAAGAGTGAAGTAGCACAAGTATTGAGCTTGATGATAACTCAGTTTTAGGCTATCGATTGCAGAAAGGCATTGAGAATATTAACTCACCGGATATTCATGGCCAAAAAGTGCTTGCAAGAAAGTATAAGGAGAAGCATTAATGGGTTGCAACTTATGATAAACTGTAGTCAGAGGTAAAGGATGTCTTGAGCCATCCATGTTGACAACAACATATTCACTATTTGGCCGCCGTCCAACATCAATAAGAACAAAAGGCACCTAGAACAAAATTATGACATAAGTCCTGCGTACTGAATATCTAAAACAAATAAAGATAACAAAAAGGAAGAAAAACAAAAGACACAGCATCAAGGTTGTCAAGATTGAGATCCTACCTAGGATTGGCAGGGAAACAAAAACCCGTAAAATGTAAGATTGTAAGACGGATCACAAGATCCTACTTAATTTATAAAATAAATATTTAAATGTAAATAAAATAACATAAATAAGTAAATAACCTTACAACCACAACTAACATTCAATTAAAATAATTAAAATATATATAAAAGGGTCGCAATATAAAAGACATTATAAAAAACATTACAAAATATCCTAATATATATTACACATTACACTCATAATATATACAAAATATAAGAGACACCTCATAAAACATATTACCACTCACAGACACCCACAAATCACAAAAACACAGCAAACACAAACAACAAAACACAGCTGAAGGCCGAAACAGAGCCAAATCGAGCTAACAGATCTACATGCCCACCTCGATGAGCTGCACCCAAGCACCCAGCCATTCATAACTAAGATGAAAGGAAGCTCGATGAAGACCAATGCAGCACCACCCACATCAAGCAACTAAGGCAAACTCAGGCGCAGCACCAACACAGATCAAAGGGGTACAACAACAAAACCGAGGTGAACCAGAGATGGGGAAATAGCTGAAAAGGAGTTTGGGGTTAGGGGCATTTGATATTTACGGGTGAACTTGGTTTTCCCCCCTCAAAATCTGGTTGATCAACCACCAAAATTGATGTCTCAGCCAGCACGGAGTGGTTGTCTGATACCACAACTTCCACAACATCTATGATCAAACTTGATAATCTTGACCAACCTCACCAAACCGAGTTGGTGGCTGTGATCAAGATTGAAGACCCTAGCAGAAATCGTAAGATCATGTCAAACTGAGTTGGTGGCTGTGATCGGGATCGAAGACCCTGGCAAAAATCATAAGATTGATCTTATGAATTGATGCGTGATTTTGACAACCTTGCTCTCCATGATCCTCCCAATCTCAAATAACCATAATATAGCAAGACATATCTTAGTATTCAAATAAAAATCACCAAAAAGCAGACCTGTTCAAACTTCAAAATGCTTGGCTGTTTCCACTAACCTGGGTCATGCTGAGCTGAAGCATATCCATGGTGTACAATTTTAAATTTTAATGCAAGAGTTTTTGAGTTATATATTATTCTAACCACTAATTAATTTTGTGTATTAAAAAAAAGGATCTACGACTACTAGGATACCTGAGCTATGAAAATGCCCATATGTATTGCATAGGATAGGACTGTGACTTCTCCATTGTTGTCAATGTCAAATATGGCGACTCTTTATCCCAAGGTTCTAAAAACCGAATCAGTCATTGAACCAATCAGGGACTGATTCAAGGTTCAATAAGTGTGCATGCACGAGGGCGTGTGCAAATATATATATATATATATATATATATATATATATATATATATATATATATATATTCAAGTGTTTTATTCAATCTTAATAAAATAGCTTTGCAGCAAGAATGGCATTCAGCAATAATAGAGCATTCCTTGAAAGTCCCACATTTTAAGACTTACTACAGCATCAAAGCTTTCACCAAATATAAAACACAAAGAGATAGTTTCCGTGTAGGCACCTATTTCAAACTCTAGCTGAGTATCACGTCGATTACCACCTAATACCTATGTTAAGCCAGCAGAGTAGCTGGGTTAATGGGCCCCTATGATGCATGGATACTCCAAATTGATGATATTCCGTATTGAATACGAACACTCATATGATACACCTCCAATCAGATTCTTGGCGTATCCATACCCATTTTGTGAACACTCACCACACGCAAAAACACTTCTACTTGAAAAATCCCAAGAAGGTACTAGGGTGACAGCAGATGACAAGGGAGTGAAGAAGAAAAAGGAGCAAGGAAGAAGGAGAACACATGGGACATGAGTAGAGATAGGATAAACACAAGTTCGGATAAATTATACCAGAAATTTTTCGATACATTATGGACCTCAATATGCAACAAAATTTGTGCATTACCTTTCTTAAAGATGTAGACTCTTGTTGTCTCCAGGATCTTGTAAATATGGCTCGAAGATCAGAAGTCCATCCAAATAAGCCCTTCCATTCATTGTATATACACTTATGACATTCAACAATCGAAAAAAATAAGTAAAATTAGTCTTCAAATTCACCACAAAATTCATTAAATATGAGTTGGAATCAAATTTATACTCTTTTAGACAAAGAAATATGTTACCCCTCTCAGACATGAAAGCCATTTACTCAAATGCCAAAGAGGTAGCCAAATGTCATTGTAAAAGAAAAAATTGATTATTCAAACTTCTACAAATCTGGTTACCTATCCATTTTTTTTATAATAGCACACATTGCTAATAACCAAAACATCATAATAAACCTATCCACAAGTGAAAATGATTTTTAACCAAAGTTATGACTTATGAAGCAGAGTGAAAATAGTTCCTTTTCACTTTCCACCTTCTCTCTTTCTTTGTTTCTCCTCCTTTCTTTCTCTTTTTTCATTACTTTTCGAATCAAGTGTAAAGTGATTTTCAGAATAATTGTGAGCAAAGAATAAAACACCAAAAGAATTTACCGTTTGGGTTCTTTGAACAACGACGGCTTTATCGCCGGACTCGCGAGAAACCAAGACGCCGGGCCTCAAGGTTTTCCAGCTGCCGTCCACGGCGGACTTGGCGTCGACGGTGCCACGTACAATTACGATTTTGCCATCGCCGGAATTTCCGTCGACGTCGGAGCTCTCGTCGAGGAGAGATCGGAGGTCGGAGACGTAGAGGTCAGGCGAGGTGCGGAGCTTTCCGAGGGCGGCGGAGGTGGCGGTGAATTTGAGAAAGGAGCGGGCGGCGGCGTAGGCCAAGGCAAAGCCCAAAACGGCGCCGTCGAAGGATAGGGCTAGCTGTGAGATAAGGGACACTAGGGCTTGCTCCTGAGAAGACATTGATACTGTTCAATGTTCATTCATGCTCGTCACAACAATCTTTGTTAACAAGGCAACTTCTATGGTGCACAAGTAAGGTAGGTACTCCTGCGGTGCACAAGTTTTAAGAATTGGTTGGATCAAACATAAAAATAAGTGACGGTTGGGATTATTTTAATTTATGGTGCACCCACCCACACTAGGAAATTTTCCTCCTTATGTTACCCCATTCGCCTCTCTGCGTGATTGACGCGCTGTCGTCCACGCGTCAAAAAGCGAGTGGTTTGAAAAAAACGTAGTGAGGGTGCGACAACTCGGGTATCGTCTCATAAGGACTCTTGAATTATTATTTGCAGAAAAATCAGTTTTTTTGGGGGGTTCAAATTAAAAATTCAATCAAGAAAATAATCAAGAACATCAATGCAAATTAAGTGGTTATCAAATAAATTGAAACGATTGACCTATTGTTCTCGGTTTCCCACTATCATTGGTTCACATAATTCCAAGCCCTAAGCGGATTCTAATCCCCTTTCGATTGTAGCAACAATTAACAAGCGAAATTGGTACTACGCGATGTATGTTCCTAATTCCCGCACTAGTGCACAAAGGGGATTCCACATCGGTTATTTTTGGCTTTCCACATCGGTTTTGAAACTGATGTGGAAACGACCGATGTGGTTTATTGCCACTTTACACATCGGTTTTAAAACCGATGTGTAAAGTATATTTTAAACATCGGTTTAATACTAACCGATGTGTAAAATTAATTTAGCAATTGATAAGCGATTTAAAATTTAACTTTCTACATCGGTTTTGCATAAAACCGATGTGTAAAATTGACCTTCTACATCGGTTTTAAAAAGAACCGATGTGTAAAGTTAAATTTACACACTCGGTTTTATGTAAAACCGATGTAAAAGTTAAATATACACATCGATTCTTGAACCGATGTGTAAAATCTCTTTTTTTTTAATCTGATATTTACATTTCAATCATTCCTGTTTCACTAATGCGGATCAATAAACAAACCAGCAAAGCACTCGATCAAACAAGAAACAACAACGAACACCAAACCAGTTTTGACACAATCATTCAAAAGCAAAACATACTTCATTCAATTTTCTTATGAATGAAAACAACACTTTATCAAAGCTACATCAAAACACGAGAGAAGAAAAATTGAACCGGACACGAGCACTAATACATATCATCAGTCAAAGGTACGTACACTATAGCTAGTATATGATAAGTTTTTAAACTAACTACATATATACAAACTATGGGTGGTACACTTCAAGAAAGAAAGTTGCCCAACGCCTCTTTATGATGTTGATGTCGAAACCGGACAATGGAGATGGATTGTTGAATATCTGCAAGTTTAATTGGACAAAAGATTATTACTTTTAAGTAATAAACTAACATAAAACATATAACGAATCTATACTATTACTTCTAATTGTGTCAATTAACATTTACCTCACTCCATCTTTCGGTGATCCCTGAGGAGATAATTTCCAACATCCATCGCATCACATAGTAGCCACATTCCCATGACCCACGTTGTATACGTGACTACGTACAAATGAAACCCAATTAGAATATGAGGAATTAAATAAAATAGAAATCAATTATTGTACCCACTGCTTTGCATTTGATGCATTTGAACTAATAAATATCTTACGCTGGGAATAATCCATCCGATAGCCCGAGTACGCCTTTCACCACGCCGCATGTGGGATGCATTAATAGACCTATCATGACAAAAACATTAATTAAAGTATATATAATAGATTTCAGATAATTAAAACAACTGCATTACTGATTATAAAGTATTTTAACGCTTACGTTTCGATGACCGTCTTCGAGTTCATTCGCCGCTTATGTCCCAATGAGCGTAAGAAGACCACGACGTTCATTCTTGGGTACAAGAGCAACAATTGCCAATGCTTGCTTTGTATTTGCGGAACAATTAGTGATCAAAAGTCATATATAGTTATACTTAAATTAATAACCGTACTTACTTATTGAGATAAGGCGCAAGATAGAATTGATGATCGTCTCGGGCAAGTATATCACGTATGTTAGTGACCGGGTCTTCCGATGCTACGAGAACATCACCCCGAATGAACATGGGGTCAATGAACCCATAAAGGGCGAGGTTACCCTGATCGACTAACATACGATGCGGATACCTAATATATTGGAAAAACATGTTAATTATCATTGTATTTAAAAATTAATTACGTACTTAACTTATAAATAAAATGTACTTACGTGCACCAAAACGATATGTGTGCGGAATCGGCCATTTCTTTATTGAGTGCCATCTCCATAAGTTCTTTCCTTGGTATATACAGTTCACTGTACGGCATCATGTTCCAACGTTACCAATGCTGCATCATCCTCCATGGTGACAACCTTGTATAGCAAGATCTTTGAAAACATCACCATGGCCAGGTACCCCTTTGTCGATCCCCTAAACAACATAGATATATATTAGTAATCACGGATAATTAAGTTATTTAATTCGTTATGAACTAAATGGTCAAATGAATACCTTGACAGAGCGAGACATCTCTCGGTCTTCCTAGATCCGACCTTTTAGGCACAATATCATTTCCAACATCCTATAACAAATACAAATAAAGCATTATCTTTAAACAATAATAAATATATTTCAACTATGAATATAGAAAAACACAACTAACCGAATACCTCGGATGCAACAAGAAAGTCGACCAGTCTTCTTGGCCGGAGGATGAAGTTCTAGGGGCCTGACCCACTGTTTGAACCTCCTCGGTGGGCACAGGGACTCGAGCATCGAGCATCTCGAATAATCTCAACAGACACCCTCGGATGATCGTCCGGTAATAACCGATGGTGTATGGTATTACCTAACTTATTATATGTCCTACCCAATGCCACTAAGCGGCGATGATGATGATGATCATCAACATACAGCTCACACCTATCGGGTCGTCATCATCATCATCATCATCATCATCATCATCATCATCATCGGAAGATAGCAGATCATCATCATTTTCGGGATGATGAGGAGGATCACATGAGCCCTTAGTGCTCACATGGACAGAGGGTTGGACAGAGGGTTGGACACCTGCCTTGTCATCTCTGGGACAAAGAAGTAAATATTGCCATCTGCTGGGCAAACTGCTCGTTCATCTCCCCGTCGAAGCTCACCGCAATCTCTGTTTTAGTTGTGCTCTATCTGCAACCGAATCCCTGTGGGAGGAATGTGAAGATGAACCATGGTATTGGCGAATGCCGACTCCCCATCCAACACCAATGACACGGCCGGGTGGTCTGTTTCTGATGATGGCGATAGATAAGATATCATTGCGTCCTCTAGGAACAAAGGTTCCTTGGGTTAGCTGATCATCCAAGGCATCCTATCACATAAAAATATCGGGTCACATTACAATTCGGTAACAATCTTAAAATGACAATTACAACAAACTATACTTACAATCCTCTCACCCACTTGGCGGGCCTCCTCGGATGTATATTGTCCCGTTTTTTCTTTGTCGGCCCCTCTTCCATGAACGATGGCGTGGGGGTGGAGGTGGATCAACAACCTCCGGAAGATTTTCAGCATTAGGATCCGCTTGAGATGTTGTCCGACGTGCTTTCTTTTCCTCTTCAACCATTTTCTTAACAAGCTTTTTATATCCCCCACGAGACATGACATGGGGGTAGACATTCTTGCTTTGGTTTTCCTGCCCCTTTTTCCTCTTCTCCTGTTATAAATAAAAGACAATTAAATTACATAAGTAAATGAAATTAATGCAATTACATAAATTTAGAGACAAATCAAATAAGTTAACCTGAAAGTTGGGATCACGTCGGCTCTGAACAAAGCGATCCCACGTCGCTCTGTCAAGAAACGGATACACCTCAAGTGGGTTCTTTTTACTTTTTGGACCGAATATATAGTATCCGCCCGTGTCGGCCTTAAAACCCTCCAACGCTCTCCAAAGATACTTCAAAGAACGCTTCTTCATAGCGTATGTATCCGGTATGTCAAATGTCAACTACATTAAGACCAAAAGAATCAACAATTCTTCGTATGATATTATTAAGATAAAAATAAAGTAGATACTGAGACAAACACAGGGGCGTAGAAGTATAGATACCAGAATACTCTCCCATATCTCGCTCCTTCACGTCCACGGGTACATCTCTCCACCTATCAATGAGTATACTAGGCCTGTTCCTAGCAAGGGTCGCCACAAAACCGGTAAACCGATCTTCCATTGGCCCAATAGGTTTGAGGTTATCATCAAAATCTACTCTTATCCTCCGATTTGACCCACGGTTGGCGGTCAAATGCCTCATCCGTGTGGCACGTCTACCCTTTCTACCGGTAGACGGGGTCTCCGACCTTGGCCGCATGAAGGAGGTGTATCCTCATGATCAGCCATGTATACTGTTTAAACACAAAACAAAAAAAAAAACTTGTTAGTATGTCGGGATAAATATCAAACATAACTTATAAATATCGATCAACGGACATAAACATAACTTATAAATATCAACGTAAACACATAATATGCCAAACTTGATGGTAATATCAAACTAAACTTACTTTGTGGTCAATTAGTAAAGTTCTCCCATAACCCTTCTTGGTGATCATTACGAGTAGCATGTACATCATCCACTTCATTTTCCTCATTGAAATTAGGCACCCGTGTTGAGAAAGAAGGAGTATCGGAAATATCAAGAGTTGAATCGTGATTTCCCTCACTACCACGTTATACATGTTTTTTTCCCTGGAGAACCACCGACCACCTTTTGTTAGAAGGATCACGGATATAAAACACTTGTTTTGCTTGGGATGCCATGATGAAAGGTTCCTCTTTATTACCTACCTTACTAAGGTCCACCAATTTGAATCCTAACTCATCGGTTTGCACACCATTGTTCTTTCGACCCACTGACATTTAAAAACAGGTACTCTAAACTTCGTGTAATCAACCTCCCATATCTCTTCAATGATTCCAAAGTATGAAACTGATGCCATAACAGGGTTTTTATCTTTCGAACTAGAGAAATGCATGGACTCAGCGACGACCATAACCCCACTGTTTTGCATAGTACTTTTGTCATCCTGGGACTTTGTATAGAAGGAAAACTTATTGATATCGTACCCACTCCAGCATATGACATCAAAGTTAGGCCCCTGTGCTAGCCATTTTAATGTAGCAGAAGCAGTACCATCCTTTGCAATTTTTTTCTTTAAACCAGTTCAAGAAAGTCTTGTTATGCTTGTTCAAACACCATTTTTCATTCATTCTAGGGTAAGTTTCATTGATAATGCTTTTATGCTCACATAAGTATGGTTCAACCTCATCAGTGTTATTCAATATATACAAATGTGCTTGAAGCACTTCCTCCCGATCCATGCTCTTAACAGTGATACCTCGTGTACCCTTACCATCATATCTTCCTTCGTGACGAGACTTCGGAAGCCCTACAGGTTCCGCTTCTGACATGTAGTCTGTACAAAACTCAATAGCTTCTTCTGCAACATACCTTTCAACAATAGATGCTTCGGGACGGTGTGGATTTTTCATATATCCTTTCAGGATCTTCATGTATCGCTCAACCGGGTACATCCACCTTAAATAAACGGGACCGCACAATCTAATCTCCCTCACTAGATGAACAATCAAATGAACCATGATGTCAAAAAATGAAGGTGGAAAATACATCTCCAATTGGCACAATACAATGGCTGCCTCATTTTCCAACTCATCCAAATTTTTAGTGTCAATGACCTTGCTACATATAGCATTGAAGAATAAGCATAACCTAGTAATGGCATGTCTGACTTTTTTAGGCAATATGTCACGAATGGCCACCGGTAGTAGTTGTTGCATCAAGACATGACAATCATGAGACTTTAAGCCAACTAATTTGAGATCTGTCATTGAGACAAGTCTTCGATATTTGAAGAGTAACCTCGTGGCACTTTGACTCCCGTAGACATTCACAGAAACTTCTTTTCTCTTTTTTGATAAAGTATGACATGCTTTGGGGCAAATAAGTCTTCTTATCCCCCAATTTAAGTGGAGCTAACTGCTCTCGTATACCCATCGCAACTAGATCCAGACGAGCATTCACACCATCCTTTGTCTTGCCTTGAATGTTGAGAAGCGTTCCGATTAAACTGTCACACACATTTTTCTCTACATGCATCACATCAATACAATGTCTTACATCAAGCTTGCACCAAGATGGAAGATCAAAGAAGATCGACCTCTTCTTCCATATTTTCTTCTCTGTAGCCTTCTTCCGGGTCTTCCCATAGATAACATTAGTGTTGTTCACCCTTTCATAAACTTGCTCTCCGATCAAGGCCACCGGAGCAATTTCATTCTCCGGAAGTCCATTGAAAGCTTTCCTCAATCTACGATAAGGATGATTACGTCGGAGAAATCTCCGATGCCCAAGGTAGACCGTCTTCCTTCCATGTTGCAGTTGATGGTAGCATGTGCCTTCTTCACATATTGGACATGCTTTATGCCCTTAACACTATACCCACACAGGTTCCCGTATCTTTGGAAAGTCATTGATGGTGCAAAATAACATGGCACGCAATCTGAATGTCTCACGGCAATACCCGTCGATCACATCAACGCCTTCATCCCACATCATTCTCAAGTCTTCAATCAAGGGACTCGAGATAAACATCAATATCATTTCCTGGCTGTTTAGGACCCGAAATCATCATACTTAACATAATGTATTTGCGCTTCATGCACAACCAAGGAGACAGGTTGTAAATTACAAGGAGAACAGGCCATGAACTATGAATACTACTTAAGTTTCCATATGGATTCATTCCATCGGTAGCAAGTCCAAGCCCGAGGTTTCAGGCTCATTGCCAAATCCGAAAACAAACTATCAATTCTCTTCCATTGCAAAGAATCGGCCGGATGGCGAAGCTGCCCATCACACTTCCTCTCATCTGCATGCCATCTAATGTTCTTTGCGTCATTTACATTAGCAAACAATCGCTTGAACCGCGGAATCACGGGAAGATACCATAACACCTTCGCAGGGAGGACCTTTGGTGACCACATCACAACTAGAATCACCATCCTTCACTTTGTAGCGTGATACCCCACACAACGGGCACTCGTGCATCTCTTCAAACTCTTTCCGTACAATATGCAATCATTGGGGCAAGCGTGTATTTTCTTATACTCCATACCCATCGGACACAATATCTTCTTCGCCTCATAGTTTCGAGATGGCAATGTGTTGCCTTCGGAAGCATTTCTTTCAACAACTCAAGCAATTCGGTAAAGCTTTTATCGCTCCCACCCATTTCTCGCCTTCACATTGAACAATCTTAACACCGCCGACAACCGTGGTGAAATTAGTGCACCCTGATACAAAGCCACTTGCGCATCACTGCACAAAGTATCATACACATGTGCGCGCCGAAAAGACTTCTTGCCCAACATCACGGATCATGTCCTCTAGTCCATCGTCCATTTCCACGTCATCAACTTCCTCTCTATCCGACACCCTCGCCTGTCTAACGATTCACCATGGCATATCCATGTTGTATAACTCTTGCAAATCCCTCACAAATAAGATGATCACGTATCTCCTCGCCTTCTAGTCGTCTCTCATTCAAACAGTTAACACAAGGACAATAAAACCTTCCGTTACCACTATCGGGAGCATTTGTTTTTGCAAACTGTAGAAAATCTTCCACTCCATTCTCATACTCATCACTTGTCCGTCTAGCATTCATCCAACCGCGATCCATGACTAAACCAATACCTTCGTACTTAGTCCAACATATTCATCAACCACTTCTTATGACAGGGTATGGCCCTATCCCATTCGAGAAGAAACTTTTCCAACATTCGGTTAACAGTTAGTCCTTAACTCTCATGCTCATACTGAACAAAATTTCGGCAGCATTTCCCGCGGTCTCCGACGTACACTACTTGAATGCGATGACATCCACCACGATAAAGTATGCACCCGGAGAACGAAAGGAAATGTATCAATCCGAACTTTCATCAAGTATATAACATTAGAACCAATGAATAACTATTTTAACTGAATTAAGAAAAAGTTTTTTCCCAAACTGTCCAACTTTGGACAATTCAAGATCCAACACAATGAGCGGTACATTAAGCACGTACACGTACGCTCATTAGTATTGCATCTCAAACGGGAAACTAAGGCTTTACTATTTATGTAGCTTGCATGAAGATGGGGCTTGAAAAGTGAAGAAAATTAGCCAAACAGAGCCCTTCACGGCCTAGCCTTGAAAGCCATCACGTAGTGATCGAGTATAGCTTAAAAGAAAGAATGGAAAAGTCGAATCTGGTCACGGCCATCCCGTGATGCCCATCACGGCGTGACATGTCAGCGGCTATGCCAGACCCTCCACAGTAGAATCGATCACGGCCAGGCCGTGATGGTGGTCACGCCCGTGACAGACCAACCGGTGGAAGCAACCTCCAAGGCGGAACCTATCACGGCCTGGCCGTGATGGCCATCACTACCGTGACATGCCAATCAACCAGACCCTCACAGCGGGCGATCACGGCCTAGCCGGATGGTGGGTCACGGCCGCTGTGACACCAACCAACAGTGAAGCATCCTCCAAGGCGGAACCTATCACGGCCTGGCCGTGATGGCCATCACGGCCGTGACATGCCAATCGAACCCGGACCCTCACGGTGGGGCCGATCACGGCCTTGCCGGTGATGGTGGTCACGCGACGGTGACAAACAACGGTGAAGCAACCTCCCGGTCGAATCCGTCACGGCCAAGCGGGGACAAAGACGGCCGTGACGGGTGATACCACCACTGGAAAAATCCAGTCTTGGAGCAACGAACAACACATGCAAGTATATTATCCAACCATTTCGAGTCAAAGTTCATAACTTTTCTAAAGAAGAAACAAATATATACCGAGGGACGAGCAAAAATGGCGCTCTTCACGCAAAAGCGAGGGTAGCTCGCGGCTTTGGTTCTCGGTGGTTCTCTTACGAAGCAGAAAATGAAGGCTCATGATGCAGTGGGTCTTCTTTGTCTACGATTGAAAAGGGAAAAAGGACGTGAAGAAGGGAGCGAGAGAGAGAAAGAGAAAGAAAGAGAGAGAATGAGAAGAAGGAAATGCAGAGAGAGAGAATGAGAGAAGAAGGAAATGCAGAGAGAGAATGAGAATGAGAGAGAGAGAACGATACCCGAGGGTAGCTCGCGGATGTGAGTGCGGTGAGAGAGATGGAAAAGCAGTGACAACGCGCGTTAGCGAGGGGGAGGGAGTGTTGTGTTTTAGGCAATGCGTTGGCCCGAGAATGAGGCGCAAAACACACGGAGGGAAATAGAAAAATGGGACTATTACACATCGGTTATGAGGAAAACCGATGTGTTAAACATATTATACACATCGGTTATGCAAAAACCGGCGTGTAAACATGAAACATTTAAATTCTGATTTTTTCTTTTTAAATTTTATACATCGGTTAATAAAAACCGATGTGTAAAAGTGTAACCTAAATTTCTATTTTTTTTTCTTTATAATTTTATACATCGGTTATTTAAAACCACGTGGGTTACTCTCACTATTTTTACACATCACCAAAAAGAACCGATAAGAATGTTAAAAAATTGAGTTTTAAATTTTTTATTTTA
>JAUPTC010002301.1:0-14511 GCA_030762895.1 Sophora flavescens | reverse complement strand
GGGGCGCCGTGAGTTCGTGGGAACTTGGTGCCGGGAGAAGGAATGTCGGGCGGTTCGGGAGTAGGAAAGAAAGCGGATTTAATTGATTTTTGTTTTAATTAAATATTAAATAAATCAAAATTTGAGCAACAAAGTGATTTCCTCTGCCATGTGTACGACGATATCTCAAGGATCGAATTTACTTCTCTCCGTACTTGAGAGGATCTGCCTCGAGGAGACGAATAAAAAGGAATAAATCGGGAGAAATCGAAAATAATAGAAACTATGAAATAACTCAAAACTAGTGTATCCACCCGCCGACCACCTATCGGCAGATCCACCGTAGAAGCCACTATTGTAAATATACCATGGTACAATGGTTGCATGAACTCCATACACCATGGTGATTATTGAGATTTAAATCTATTTTTGTTTATTAAAAGTAAATACATATTTATTTACATACTTTACACTCAAACTTTTTAAAAAAGAGTTTTATCTATTGGAAAATATACTAATGGGACAATTTTCCCACTAACTCCACACAGTGCAGTGACTTAAAAGTACACTTCTCTTAAAAGTTAACTATTTAGATTTGAAAATCAAAGAAACATCAATTACGTTAACAAAACTAATCCTGCCCAAAAATGGGGGTTAGACAGCACAAAGTAAGATGTATAGAATTACCTGTCAATCAAAATATCAACTTCTCAGGCCAACATTTTGTTTTAACTTTGATCTCCATGACCATATCTTGTTAAATTCATAAAATGAAAGTTTATATTAAAAAATAAATATAATATTTTAAAAATATTAAATATATTATTTTCTCTTATACAAAATTTCCAATTCTTGATTATTTAAACAATATTCAAAACACTTATTAACATTCTTCTATTTTTTTTTTTTTTTATGAATTATAGCATTCTTCTAACTTTTAATACATCTGCAATCATGTAATATAGACTTCCAAATTATCTAATTAAATCGTCCTCCGCATAAATGGCGCAAACTTCGGCCAATTGTAAATCAATGGCAGCAACAATTGTTGAAAATCGGGCAACAAATACTCGCTAAATGTATTAAACTTTGGATATCGCAATTTTTATAGCATTTCCACGCTAACAAGTATCAGTGATTTTAGGATTTCTTTAATAACCTGATTCTCAGGGAAACGCCATCTTGCGCGATATCGGCAACAGTTTCCCAAAGAATCGCTATTAAAAGTCAAGTCGTGAAAAGACAGGCTCTCTTCCTTTGTGGGAAGGCTATCTTAACTAACCATCTAAGATATATTCTACTAAAACGCTATCCTTTCTTCGATTTGGTAATAAACAAATAAAATAAAATCAATTTTACATAGTGTTTAAATTAGAAACGCCATCTCACGCAAGCCACGATTCCCGCACGCTTTATCCTTCCATTCTCGCATAAAGGCTCCTTCCTCACTCCGACTCACCCTTCTGTCTCCTCCACACCACGACCCTCCGCCTCTTCCTGGACTGTGACCAAACTCCACACTGCCAACACCAAATGACCACTTCACGCCGGCCTCGTGCTGGCCCCATGCCCTCGCCGTTGCGCGTCTCTCTATCGACCCAAAACCACGCGACCCGCACGAATCTTGGAAATCTATTTTCACGACTTTACATTTGTTAACGTTGCTGTTGTTTTAGGTGAAAGGTGCTCGTCGTATTCGTGATAAGATATCGACGGATTTTATAACATACTGGGATGAATCTGCATTCATGGGGTGGATGTTTAATGAGGGAGGAAGGCAGGAAGATGCCTACTTTGGATGGCGTCAAGGCGATTGGAACTTCAAAGGCATGCATGGAGGTGGTGCTTATTGATAGACACGAGGACTCGAGGGTCAAGATGCTTCAAGATAAGCACAAGAATTGTATTGTGCACACCTGTGAACACTGGGTGTTGGTCCAACAACTTGGGAAACTTGTTGCCAGCATGTAATGTGGGTGAGATTTATATATATATATTTCATGTTATTACAATCTGCATTCTGTATTGTCTACTATTGTTCATGTGGCTCCATTAGTGATTTAGTGTTTATTGACATTATTCTTATTTATTTGAATGTATATGAAGGGGCACATCCCCAGTGGAATGGGCGAAATCTGCACAAGGTGGAAGTTGGTTAGTAAGAGATTGAGGAACTTTCACAAGTGTGTTGTGGTCCCATTGGTAGCCTCTACAGGGCTTTGTAGGCACTGCGATTCTCTCTGCGCGACCGTTTCAACACAAGGCTTCCACATCTCAGAACGTGCGTACGTGATTTTACATATGACACTACTTTACTCTAATATTTTTGGATATTCCTAGATGTATTCTATATTTTTTTTAATTTTATTTTTAGAATTTTGTACTAACAAAGATGGAAACATTATAATAATTAAATAAATGTTAACATTTTAATATTATGTTTAAAATGAGTTAGACTAACTTCTAGCACATTATTTCTCCTTCTAATCAAAGATTTGTGTTTTTTATATTTATTTTATATGCTTAATTTTTGTATATTGTACCATAATTGTGTCATGTAATTTTAAAAATTTAGTACTTCATATCTGTGTGTTTGTGTTGTATTGTGTCCACTTTCATATCATATAGTAATATAGTATCCACTTCGCTTGTTTTATCCATATGGGTGGCTTTATACTTGGTTAATACATTAACGTTTCTTGAAAAAGCTTGTTGCAGTTGCACAGTAGTTATTCTTCACTGTTACTTTGTTTCTTGCGTGAGAGAGTGATTACTTAGGTTTGCCGTGTCCCATAGCTCTGAGTTGCGGTATTGTGCTGCTGATCATAGATCCTCTTGCTTAGTCAAGATTAAGATGACAAGCAGCTCTCAAGGTTATGCAATAGTTATCTCTGCAGCTGTCATTTTGCCTTGTGTTTTTAGGTTTCATATAGTAATGTCAATGCAAATATCTCTCCCTCTCTCAGTGGCTATACTTTATGTCAAATCACAATTGCATTCATCCTTTCAGCAGTTTTGACCATTTCCTTCCTTTTCCTGAACTTTTACTTATGTTTTTGCTTGCTATCTTTTATGTTCATCTTGGTTTGAAGGGGCTTTTTAGCATCTTCAAAAATTGTATTAGAATGCTCATATCAGTACTTTGGCATGCAATTGACAACTTGTAGAGCATCTAGTTTATTGCCAGTTAAGTTTGTCAAGTATTTGACATTTGCTCCATATCTTCCTCTTCCGGGTTTTTATAGTATTTATTATTTACTAGGAATATGTAGTCGACCTAGTTGGGGAACTAGGAAATGTCCATGGTAGACTCCTCAATTAATGGAGCATATGTTTCTTCCATGCCATCCCCATTTCAAGTTTCTCATTTAAAAAAATCACAATCACCTTATATGGATGGTGGAGCATGTTTTTTAAAGTTAGCTTTCTCTCTCTCTTTCCCTTCTCTGCTTTGTGGGTTATGGTTGGTTCTTAGATTTTAGATTCTCACCTTATCTCTCTCTTTCTTGTTTCAGTACATAATAACTAGCATGAAGATTAAGTTTCTCTTAGCTGTAATGCAATTTCAGAGGCCTGTACAGAAAGATCAACAAGTTAAAGAAACCGAGTTCTTTACACGAAAAATCATAGGGGCCCAATTATGCTGCGATTGATCAAATCTGTGAAGGAACAAAATTGCAATGGATGGCTTGAGATATCATGGGATGAATTATGAGAGAGAGGTGTTGGTGCTGGAAATCTTTTCCATGTTTCACATGCTTCTTTCTTTCGAATCCATATAGCATTGGTATCATGGACTTATTCCGCTCTTAAGACTCAAACAAGAAGTGCAATTATACAAAAGGAATGACAGTGAATATATTAGAATGACATCTGCGTTCATTAAAATACATTGGGCTAAGGCTAACTATTTATATGAGAAGGAAAGAGCAGGAGATAGGGAAAAGTAGCACTCTGCTATATGATATTTTGGATAAATGCAGTAGGTTGTTAAGACTTGAGAGAAATGTGGATGGATTCTTTGATTGGGAAAGTTTTGTTCTTGTATTGAAATTTTGGCATTCTCGATGATTCTCCCATTTGTCCTTTTACGCTGTGTGATGATTTGCATCATTTATCATTTGCATCGGTCATTGCATCATTTGTCATTTGTTGAGCATTTGCATCATTTGTATTCTCATTTATTTGATATTTTGACATCCCCCCACAGTGGAGTATGGTAAATGTCAATCATGCCCAAAATGAAAATAAATGGAACAAAGATGGAGGAGGTAATGCCTTGGTGAAAAAAGTCGGCTAGTTGCTCTTTGGATGAGATGACAGCAGGCGACACTCTTGGATCTTATTTCGAACAAAGTGACAGTCTATCTCTGATGCTTAGTCCTTTCATGAAACACCGGTACTTGGCACTATGTGAAAGCAACTTTGATTATCGCAATATAGGACAAAATGCTCTTGTACAGGTGATGTGTAAATCATGTAGAGATATAATAACCATTGTAGTTCTAGCGGTGTAGAGTGCCCCGTATTGCCTCGGAGGAAGATCTTGAGACCTCTTTTGTCACAGCTACTCCCCGAGATCAAAGATGCACCTACGAAAGCAATATCCTCGAAATGGACTCTCCTTGGATCTAAGCAACCGGCCAATCCGTGAAAATCCTGGCAACTGGATTTAAATTCTTGGGAAGAACAGGCCTCGTCAGACTGCCTTTGAGGTATCTAACGACCACTGCAGCGGATTGTAGTAGTGTCATAGTAGGTTTATCAGAATTGGTAGGCCTAGTAGAGGTGGCAAATGTGATGTCGGGCCTAGTGCTGTTCAAGTAGAAGTTTCCCAATGCACTTCTGTGAGGATGCTACATCTTCATATGGTTTCCCTCTTCATCTTGATGCGGCCTAATTGAATGGTCAAGTGGTGTTTTGGCGGGCTTAGACCCAGCGGGACCAGTTATCATAAATCCAAGACCTTCTTTGACAGATTAGATTCTCGACTTGGAATGTGCAACTTCCCTGAAGAAAATACTTCAATGTTCCCCAAATCCTTAATCTTAAATTAGAATCCGATGCTCTTCATTCTAGTGAATTCTTCAATGGAGTTTCGCTTAGAATCACATCATCCACATAGATGGGAAGAGTCAGGAAACTTTTGCCATTCGAAATGTAAATAATGAGTGATCTGCATTGGATTGTTGATACCCTTGACTTATTAGCAATGAAGTGAGCTTTTCATACCACTTCCGCTTGCTTGCTTGAGACCATACAAAGACTTAAGCAATTTGCATACTTGATTAGATTTGGGAGCACTTGACACCTTGAAGAATAACCATGTAGACATCTTCATGTAAATCACCATGCAAGAAGGCATTGTTGACATCTAGTTGATGCAAATGCCAACCGGCTGAGTAAGCTATGGCCACTGAGTCCTTATCTTTGGTGAGTTTAGCTACCGGTGAAAAAGTGTCAAGAAATCTAGGCCTTCAACTTGATTGTAGCCCTAGCCACCAACCTAGCCTTATGTCTTTCTATAGATCCATCTGCTCTATATTTCACTTTATATACCCACTTGTTACCAATTGGCTTTACATTTTTCGGCGGATCAACTAGTATCCATGTACCATTCCTCTAAGAGCATCCAATTCAAACCTCATGGCATTATTCAGATTCATGCTTACTAAGCTTCCAAGTATGTGCATGGTTCGAATTGTGTGTGACCGATGGTGAGTAAGTATGATGTGAAGGTGATAAGTTTGAAAAGAATGAAAGGATGAGATAGGATAGAGATACTGAGGCAATTGTATCTCATGAATCATTGAAAGGCTACACATATTCACTCAAATGTTGTGGTGGATGCCTCTGCCTCTGTGATTTTCCTTATACGTTCAAAAAGAATCTCGTCATATCGGGAGCGCGGGAATCGGGATGCAGTTCGAATCGTAGAGTTCCCCTTGCCCGAGTTCCGTATGGATGGTGGTAGGTGATGTAGGTTCCGCTTGCGGGTGGATGGTGGTGTAGGTTCATGAATAGGTAGTGGAGTGTTATTTTGGTGATGTAGAGTGGATGGTGTGGAATGATAAGTCCATGTGGACAAAGGTGAGGAAGATTTATATGGTAATATATGTTCATGGTGAGTGGCATTTCTAGAAATGAAAATTTCCTATTGCGAGATCCAACAAGACACCTCCTTTCACACCGAGGCTTATAACCAAGAAAAATACACTTCCAGCTCTAGGTGCAAGTTTTGTTCTGTGACTCGGTGTGGATGCATAGCATAAGGAACCAAAAACTTTCAAATCATGTAAATTAGGTGTATGCTTATGCGAGAAGATAATAAGGTGATTTATTTTTTAGAAGGTGCTAGGCACCTCGCTTATTATGTAAGTAGCATGAAGAATGGCATAGGACCATAATTGCTTTGGTAATTTTGATTGAAAAAGAAGTGCCCTTCCCACATTGAGCACATGTTGATGCTTTCTCTCAACCGCTTCCATTCCGTTGTGGGATTCCACACAACTTGTTTGATGAACTATGCCTTTTGAGGCATAAAACGAGGCATTATAAATTCAGGACCATTATCAGTCCTTATAGCCTTAACTCTTGCATTGTGTTGATTTTCAATTAATTTGATGAAATCCTGGATATATCGCCTCACTTCCCCTTTCGATTTCAACAAAATGATCCATGTAAAACGACTAAAATCATCAACTGCAATCAAGAAATAAGAATGGCCATGAATAGATTGTATGGAGATAGGTCCCCAAATGTCAAAATGAAGAAGTTCATAAGGTGAATCTGCTTTGTTTAAACTAGCATTATATGGTAATCTCTTGTGTCTAGCATAATGGCATACATCACAAACCGCCTTTGGATCAACAACAATAAAAGGAAATTCTGAATTCATAGAAATCATCCTAGAGATTGACAAGTGTCCTAGTCTAAAATGCCATAAGGCTTCTTCGGTAGAGTCGTATATCACTTGCTTGAACATTGGAACAAGAGGCATGCTTGGCATCAAAAACTAAGTGATATAGCCCTTCAAACCTTTCAAGAAAACCAATCATCCTCTCGAGATTTCGGGTCTCGAATGAGACAGTTGAATCATTAAAAGAGACAACACATTTTAAGGTAGATGACAATTTTGACACTTGAAATCGGTTTAAAGAAAAATTAGGTACATACAATGACATTTGTAATGAAGAAGCCGGGGGGAAAATGACAAGATTACACGATGTTTTTGCAACCGAAAACGAATTATTAGGTAATCTTATGCTAATTGGTTTTATCTCATGAAAAGTCCGAAAGCTCTTTAATGAAGACATATATGATCACTAGCACCGAATCTATGATCCAAGAGCCAAGAGAGAAACTATTAAAAGAGGAAGAGATGTAGATTTTACCTGATTTGTGATTTTGGTGATGAATGACCAACTTTGAGTAATCGTGCTAACTTGGTTAGCTATGGTAGCGAATCTTGATTAATACCAACCCTGAATCGGACTAAGCAATTTCTCATATTGCTCATGAGTGAAACTAGGAGGAGCCGTATGTATTTCCCCGTTAGTTGAGAAATCTCCATTCGGATCTCCCAGGATCATTGCAAGCATTATTTGCCACTGAGGTATTTCCTTTTTGAAGGTGAGGAGGGAATCCATGCTTCCTATAGCAAGTCTCCACTGTGTGACCATTCCTTCCACAATAAGTACAAATTCTCCTTGATCCTGAGTTTTGTATTGAACCTCTCCCTCTTCCTTGTGGCTTTTATAATCAGCGACATTTATAAGAGCCCTCGAGTCATCTCCAACCCGCAAAGTTCCCTTGTCTTTCATGTTGAATGACCATAGAAAAATTCTGTTCATGCTAGGCAGTGGATCCATTAGTAGGATCCGAGATTTTACTCACTTGAAAATTCTCATTCAAACCAATCAAAAATCTTATAGCATAATTAAGAGTATGAAAATGCCTGGCATTTCTCATTGCAAGCACAGTGCATTTAACGAGACGAGAACAACATGGAATAGGCATGTATGTTTCAAGTTCTTCCCAAAGTATTTTCAACTCGAGTAAAATTCGAAGGATGAAAGGGAACCTTGCACGAGGCCATATATCTCTTGTTGAAGCTCGAAATTCGCAGCAAGGTCTCCCGAGAGAATCTCTCCTTCAAATCATTCCAAACATCAGCAGCGTTTTCCAAAACACTATGCTCGACCAATCGATTACGGACACACGAGTTCACAATCCATGAATGTATGATCATGTTGCAACGACTCCAAGCTTTATAACTTGGATCAAAGCTACCAGGAATGGGTATGCTCCCATCAACAAACTCATATTTGTTCTTAGCACCCAAGGCGCGTCTCATAGAACGAGCCCACGCATGGTAATTAGAGCCATTCAAAGACAGGAGTGAGCGGCTAACAGATGAAGGTCCGTCTCTGCATGAACATGATACGGGCTGGAAGGGTCTTGCGATGGATCTGCAGGACCACCTCCTTGATTGTTGTTCCCGGAACCACCTGGACGAACCATCAGAGTATGGCACAGTCAGAGAGCTAGAAACTCTCTGATACCATCTTAAGAATCAAACAAGAAGTAAAAATTATGCATAAAAGCAAGGAATGAGGCAATATAGAGAATTGTATTATACTGCATTCATTGAAAAATACATCAGGCTAAGGCTAACTATTTATATGAGAAGGAAAGAGCAGAAAAAAGAGAAAAAGTAGCACTGCTATATGATATTTTGGATCATACGGTTGAGGTTGTTAAGAATGGAGAGAATAAAGGTGGATGGATGATTCTGGATGGGAAAGTTTGTTACTGAACTTGCTGAGCTGGCATTCTCAATGATTCTCCCATTTGTCCTTTTCTGCTCATGACAGTATTTGCATCATTTATCATTTGCATCAGTATTTGCATCATTTGTCATTTGTTGAGCATTTGCATCATTTGTATTCTCATTTATTTGATATTTTGACATCCACATTAGGGAATTTCTAAATGCTACTGTCCTTTTCTCTATGCAGGCTCATTCGGACAGTGCACCGTGCTGAGTGGCATGGATCAGTAAGTGTAAAGACGCACATCTTTTCATTGTGCCGAGTTTTCTGCATTGTAGGCACATTTGAGTACATAAATGTTGCTTTCTAATATTTGCACATTGTGTAATTTCATAATCTTTTCGATTCAATCAGGTCATTACATTTAGCCACCAAGATGAGTTGGTTATATTTAACTATTGAAGCATCTTATATTGGACCTATGAACATAATTTTTTGGATACAGGATACAGCCTATATAATATCTATTTTGAATTTTCTTTTATTCTGTTACAATTTTGGAATATTTATTTATTTATTTTTAAATTGCAGGATGTTGCTGTGAAGGTTTTAACAGTTCAGGATTTCCAAGATGACCAGTTGAAGGAGTTTCTAAGAGAGGTATGTATTGACGAGACAAATGTGCTAAAGTGCCTCTTTGTAGCCATTGTTTATAATTTGGATTATTTTAAGCAAGTGGCGTATGTCCAGCTCCAGCATGCTACTGAAGGCATGCACATTCGATGAACGTCAATTATCCTCATAAGGAGGGAGGCATTCATTTTGTCCCGTGTCTTGTACTTCATCTCTATTTCTGATAAATTTCACATTCATAAAAAGAGTACTTATAATACTGCTGTATGTCATAGAGTCTAGTTACTTAAGTTAGTTGCTCGATATAACAATCACTATATCACATGGTTTGTGGAGCACTGCACAGTAATGAATTCTGTTTAGAGCTGTCATGCTTACAATTTTTATCCTTTTTTTGTGCATTATAGTTTGTGAAGTAATAAGACTTGGTTTGTGGGAATTGGTGTTTGGTTCAATTGGGTTTTCTTTTATGGGTTGCTTGCAAAATTAGTTCTTTTTGGGTTTGGTTTGTTGTGGGAAATTTGGGTGATTTACTCTCTGGAAGTATTGTCCACTTACAATTTAGTCATTGAATTTAATTATTATCCGAGTTAGTTGCCGAACTTATAATTTTATCACTTGGGTCTTGCAGCTGTTTTGGAGAAACACCTGGCGGAGTCAACCGATTCCCCTTCTCAATGATGCTTTGGCCATCGCCAATAACTCGCTTCACGCAATAACCACAGCATATTGTTAAATCGGTTAAATGATATGAAATAAGGAGAAATTGTATTATAAAACTGTTTGGTTGTAAAATAGTTCGAGATATACGAATACTTATAAATTAATATCTGTATTTACATCTTGTAATTTTATTCCTTTCAATTAGAGTTTCCTAGAAGTTCTCAGAGAATCTTCAAATGCTTAGAATGCACGGATGATGATGATGATTTCAGTTTATTGATCATTGTTAATATTATCAATGAGTATGAATTGTCCAAGTAGCTTGTTATCTATGCATATGGATTGTGCTTCATTTCTTTGTGTAAACCTTCTGTTGTTATATATGCAATATGCAGGAATAGGTAAAGTTAAGAAATAGGTAAAGTAAAAAAAAAAAAAAAGGGAATAGATAGCATTTGTTTTCACAAATGCTATCTAAAGGCAGACTTTAGATAGCATTTGTTAATACAAATGCTATCTAAAGTATGCCTTTAGATAGCATTTGTTAATACAAATGCTATCTAAAGTCAGCCTTTAGATAGCGTTTGTTTTCACAAATGCTATCTAAAGGCAGACTTTAGATAGCGTTTGTACACGGAACCGCTATCTAAAGTCTGACTTTAGATAGCATTTGTTAATACAAATGCTATCTAAAGTCAGCCTTTAGATAGCGTTTGTTTTCACAAATGCTATCTAAAGGCAGACTTTAGATAGCGTTTGTACACGGAAACGCTATCTAAGGTCACCTTTTAATAGCATTTCTTAAATGCTATCTTTGCTAACGACTTTTAATAGCGGTGACATCGATAGCGGTTACAAACGCTATTAAAAGGCATCCGGAAACGCTATCTAAAGTCATTTCTGTTGTAGTGAAAGAAAAGAAGTTCAATTGCTGGGGAAAAATATTACCTAGTCTAAATAGTTTTAAGGATTAGTCCACTCTCAAGTAAACAAAAGCAATTGAAAAGAATAAGAAAGCATTTACCTTTATTTATATATATATATATATATATATATATATATATATATATATATAAATGTATTTATCCATGATCAGTTAAAATGAGTTGAATTCCGAATATGCTTTAACTAGTTAAGGATAGATACATTATTATTTTATCACTTTTTACATTTACTCATTTTAGAGGGGTTTTATCTCGGTCCCAAATTAATAGCTAGCCTTCATGTGGGTTTAACTTGATGTGATATCACATAACATATTAAAATTTATAATTTTATAAAATTTAATAATAGCTTATAAGACCTTTTGATTTAAATTAATAGTTTTTTTTTTTTGTATTGATACAATTTATTTCAAAACATATAAAGTAAAACTTTCCATACTTTTAAAAGTAAAAAAATTATTATATACATTGTGGATAATAATCTCAATAGTTAAGTAATGATTTAGATTCAATTAATTTATTTTCAATCTGACATCTTGTATAACTATAACGAGTATATGTCACTTTTTTTTTTATTGGAGTAGCGTAATATTCAAAGAATACTATAGCAATTCAAAGAGTTATGATATTCTAACAATCAAGTATAGACAATTTTATTGGGACAATTTTGTATAAACCCATTATTGTGATGTTTTATATTATTATATTATTGTTTTTGTCATTTTTCTATATTTAGTGGTATTTATACGGTTGTCAGTTGTTGGTTTGGGTTATCAACTTATCATTTATCTATCGAAAAACGGGGCGATAAAGGAAAAGAGATGTAATATAAAAAGATTTAACGACCAACATGGTGCCGTGAGAGTTGATAACGCGGGTCTCCCTCGAGAAAAGAATACGGGTTCAATTCCAAGAATTGTCCATTTGGGAGGCCGTCCAACCCCGTTTGTGAAAAATCAGACGTCCTTCTGCCAACTCGGGAATTAATCCCATCGAGAGTCCAAAGAACCTGAGCTTGTGGGGATATTCTGGGGGCACCTACTCGGCAGTCAAAATCCCTAATTATTATGGGTTAAAAAAAAAACTCATAACTATGTTCTATCAAATTAAATCCATTAAAGAACTCATTGCTGTCTAACAAATATAGATATTTAACTCGAACATGATCATCTTATGGTGTGTTTGGATGAGGAAATTAAAGAGGGTAATGTACTTTTAGAGGATAATTAGGATCCATCAATGTAAAAATACAATACACTTTACATTGATGGATTCTAATTACCCTCTAAAAATACATTACCCTCTTGAATTCCCTCATCCAAACACATCATACTCAAGCTGTTCTGAATGTAAAGGAGAGTGAAGCTCTCTCATTTTGTTTACTTCGAGCTTTTACCCTGCTGATCGAGTGTATGTTTTGAATTAACTTCGAGATTAGCTTCGAAAAATTTATTATTATTATTTTCATAATTTATCATATATAGAAATTGACTACAAATTAAGATTAGAAGTAATTGTAAAATAATCTTTTAAATTTCTCTAAAGTGAGCGAATGTGTAGGCGTCTTTATTTAGTTAAAGTGCATTCAAATTTTAAATTACCTTAATTAATCAAGGATGAATATATTATTACTTTCTCACTTTACATTTAAGCTCGCTCTAGAATAACTTTATTCCAAAAACAAAATGTAGCTATGTTATAGTGGCAGAAAACTTTGAAACTGCATTATTATAATTTCAATTATATACAGTTACTTGTTATAATTTAATTTTTCTTACAAATCTTGAGAGTAATAATATATGTTACTTTACTCTAATTATCGATGAATGTTGTTGTTCTCTCACCACATTTATAGCACATAAGCTATATCACTAGAGGTGGGAATAGGTCAGACCCGATCAGATCCTGACATAAACATATCTGACTTGTGTTTCAATTTAAAGACCTAAGCCTGACCTATCAACTTGATATAGACTAATTTTTAAGACATGACCAACCTTCTTCAAAGTTTAGCTTGGTTTGGAAACCTATTTAAATACATACTTTTCAATAAGGCCTTTATATAGGCCTTTACCTATAAATAAGTAATAGGTCATCACAAATAAACAGACAAATATGTCTCAACCTTTAAATAGGTCGATGAACCTTTATTTTCAAATCACTGGAAAATTATAACAAAAATATAAATATTAAACTACATTATGTATATATAATATGTATTTATAATATATTAAATTATATTTATGTGTGTTCGATAAGTCTTAGATTTTTTTCAGCCTTAGTCTGACCTCTTTATCTATATGAATATTTTAAAAACTTTGATCTAGCTTTTTTGTTTAACAGACCAGGTTAGATCAAACCTTAAACATGTCAGACTATAAACCCCTAACGAGCGGCCTAACCAATTCCCATTCCCTCCATATATGCCACTGAGTTGCCTAAAAATCTCCGTGCTATGTGTGAGAACAGCCCTGATACAATTAAAATGATATGAAGTGCAGAAGGTTTTTTTCCCCACTTGTAATTTCACCTATATTTAGTTGTTATATTTGGAATTGACTAAATCTAAAATTTGAAAATCCTCAAATTAAAGAAAAAATTAAAGAATTGTAAGTAATTTAAGAAGATAAATGCTAAATGATTGGTACAAAAGTAATTTCATGAAATGATGTATAAAAGTTTGTAAGATATCAACAGCGTTTTTTGAGAAATGCTTGTCTGGACACTGCTTTAAATATGATGTGTTGCATATCCAATTAAATTTTTGTGGCCTGCTAAAATTTGACAAGACAACACAGAATACCATATCAGTACTGCTACTTGGACGACACATAGGTAATTGACAATCACATGATTTACTCTCACCACTCATTCTCTAGAAGATATGTGGCAAAGAATTGTTGACATTTTTTTATCAAATTAATTCATTATTTCCTAAAGGAAATATTAAGGTCGTATAAAGGCAACACAAAATAGCAGAACTGATTTAAGAAATGGACATTTAATTAGCAAGAAGATGCAAATCTTATATTTAAATAAGTGTTAAATTATTAGACATTAGATATTATACCATTCATATATGTAGATTTTTTATTTAACAAAGTTTTCCCTGGGACACACTAGTATCTAAATAAGCATACAGCTTGGAGGTTTTACACGAGTACACATACTAGTATTTAAAGATTACAAGCATAACACTGTAACATCTTAGCTGGAAAGACCCTTATAGTAGGACACTTAGCTCCACTATAGTACAGTACAACATAGATATTTGGTACATATTTCTTCAAAGTTTGAAGGCTCGGAACATCTTACCCCAACGGTTCTGTGGTTTAGTCTTGGGATAATTGACTACCATAAATCCACCATATTTAGAAGCAGCTTCATTGCTATTGATAACTGCCTCTTCCTTCTTGTGATCATAGCCATAGCCATAGCCATAGGTGGGCTGAACCCCCCAATTTCCCTGCCTCTGCCAGGTGGTGAATCCCCTGTTATTAGATCTTCTTGTTGGTGGG
>JAUPTC010002300.1:0-14511 GCA_030762895.1 Sophora flavescens | reverse complement strand
ATTGATTTTCAGTTTTAATAAACTTAATATCAAAGATGCCTTTATGAACATAATCCCTAATGAAATTATGTTTGATTTCAATATGCTTAGCCTTAGAATGCTGAATTGGATTTTTAGTTAAGCATATAGAACTGGAATTATCACACCATACAGATATGTTATGTTCATAAATAGAGTAATCTTCAAGTTGATGTTTTACCCATAAGAGTTGAGAGCAGCAACTAGCAGCAGAGATGTATTCTGCTTCAGCAGTAGACAAGGCAATGGTTGTCTGCCTCTTGCTTGACCATGAGACTAAACTTGCTCCAATGAAGTGACATCCTCCACTGGTGCTTTTTCTTTCTATTCTGGCTCCAGCAAAATCAAACATCACAATATCCCACTAATCTGTATTCTTTTGATCTTAAATACAACAAACCAAGATTAGTAGTTCCTAGCAAATATCTAAATATTCTTCTAACAGCCTTAAGATGAGATTCTCTAGGATCAGATTGGAATCTAGCACACATACAGACACTAAATTGAATGTCAGGTCTGCTTGAAGTTAAGTACAGTAGAGAGCCAATCATACCTCTGTAGGCAGTTTGATCTACCTTTTTACCTTCATCATCTTTGCTTAGTTTTGCATTGGGTTGCATAGGGGTTTTCATGAGCTTTGCATTTTCCATTTTGTATTTCTTGAGTATCTCCTTGGTATATTTTTGTTGATGAATGTAAATTCCATCACTTGTCTGCTTGATTTGTAATCCAAGGAAGAACTTCAATTCTCCCATCATGCTCATCTCAAATTTAGCTTGCATTAGATTTGAAATTTCCTTGCACAGCTTTTCATTAGTTGCTCCAAAAATAATATCATCAACATATATTTGAACTATAATAAAGTTCTCTTTAGAGCATCTTTTGAACAGAGTGGTGCCTACTTGTCCTCTAGTAAAACCATTATGCATGAGAAAAGAACTGAGTCTATCATACCATGCCCTAGGTGCTTGTTTCAAACCATATAATGCTTTTTTAAGTTTGAAAATGTGATCTGGTTTATCAGTATCCTCAAAACCAGGGGGTTGTTTAACATACACTTCTTCTTCAATTATACCATTTAGAAAAGCACTTTTTACATCCATTTGAAATAGGGTAATTTGGTGTTGTGCAGCATATGACATTAAAATGCGTATGGCTTCTATTCTAGCTACAGGTGCAAAGGTTTCAGTATAATCAATACCTTCTTGTTGGTTATAGCCTTGAGCTACTAACCTTGCCTTATTTCTAACAAATTTACCATCTTCATCCAATTTGTTTCTGAAGACCCATCTTGTTCCAATAACCGACTTGTTTTTAGGCTTAGAGACAAGAGTCCAGACATCATTTCTGGTGAACTGGTTAAGTTCCTCTTGCATAGAAAGAATCCAACTTTCATCCTCAAGAGCTTCTTCAATGCGTTTAGGCTCCAAATCTGAAATAAAGGCCACATTGCTTGATTCTCTTAATGTGGATCTGGTTCTTAATCCTTTAGAAGGATTTCCAATAATAAGATCCTTAGGATGATGAGTGTTGAACTTCCAATCCCTTTTGAGATCATCATGAAGATCTTGACTTGTCTGTTGACTCGTTTGTTCCACTTGTCTTTCAGCCTCAGGCACAGATTCTGTTTTGGTTAGATCAGGTTGTTGACTTTCTGGCTTGTTTATATCAAGACTTGCAAGTTCATCTTCTAGATCTGATAGTTCTTTATCAGTCTTTAATCCATCATTGAATTTAATATGAACAGATTCTTCAATAATACAAGTTCTTGAATTGTAAACTCTAATAGCCTTAGACTTTTCAGAATAACCTACGAAAATACCTTTATCTACCTTAGAATCAAACTTTCCAAGATTATCTCTGGTATTTAGAATAAAGCATTCACATCCAAAAGCTTGAAAATAAGATATGTTGGGGCTTTTTCCTTTCCACAATTCATAAGGAGTCCTTTTTAGAAAGGGCCTAATAAGTATTCTGTTTTGTACATAACAAGCAGTGTTTACAGCTTCTGCCCAGAAATACTTAGGGAGATTATTTTCATTGAGCATAGATCTAGCCATCTCTTGCAGAGACATGTTCTTTCTCTCAACCACTCCATTTTGCTGTGGAGTTCTAGGTGCAGAGAAATTGTGAGAGATTCCATTCTCCTCACGTAACCGTCTAAACCGCTCATTTTCGAATTCTCCCCCATGATCACTTCTAAGGATAGAAATACAGAAACCCTGCTCATTTTGTACTCTTTTGCAGAATACTGAGAAAGCCTTAAAAGACTCATCCTTGTGTGTTAGGAAGAGTACCCATGTGTATCTAGAAAAGTCATCAACTATGACAAATCCATATTTTCTTCCAGACATGATGGCAACACTAACTGGTCCAAACAGATCCATGTGTAACAAATGAAGAGGTCTAGAGGTTGATACTTGGTTTTTAGATTTGAAACTTGATTTTATCTGTTTACCTCTCTGACAGGCATCACACAAGACATCTTTCTTAAAACTAATATCAAGAAATCCTCTCACGAGATTATTCTTTTTTAATTCAGAAATTAGTTTCATACTAGCATGTCCTAGTTTCTTATGCCATAACCATCTCTCATCCTCTTTAGACATCATACAGGTTACACTTTGATCTGAGAGATCAGACAATTCAATCTTATAAAGATTTTGTTGCCTTTTAGCTGAAAAGAAGGTTTTGCCACTACAGTCTTTAACTATGCATACATCCTTGGTAAAGGAAATATCAAAACCACTATCACATAATTGACTTATGCTAAGCAAATTGTGTCTTAATCCTTTAACCATAAGAACATTGGATATAGAGGGAAGAGGGGGTTTACCACCAATAGTACATGTAACATCCTATCTTTCGGGAAATGAAATATTTTAATTAGATGGGAGTGAGGGTTAGATAAATCTAAAATTTATTTAAGAATCCCAACAACACATATGCAAGTTCAAAATAAAATTCAAGCAACCCAAATTTTTCAAGAGGTAAACACCTCAAGCAAGTACGTCAAAAACCCTATTGGAAGCACCTCAATTTAAATTCTTAAATAAGGTGGTTTATCATCAACAACATTAAAAGATAATTAGTCATAGATATAAATCTTAATCATAGCTAGATGATTATAATTAATTTACTCAACTTTTTACTCATTATGAGTAAATAACACTAGTCTTAATTAATTATACCCTAATTACAAGTTTTAACCAAATTAAATTAACTCAAATAAACTTTTAGGCTTTAGGATCAGGGGTATACGGAATTTTATTAAACCCTTGACACCTCCATCTTCAATTTTGCCGCTTGGTAATGAAAAGGCACCTCCTGCTTGGTCTTGTGGCAATGTCACACAAATCTTCAACATGTTTATGATAGTCCAATGGGTCACGCCTCCTACTGCCTTCCTTTCCTTAATTAATGTAAATTTTGGCCAATTTATGATCATCCAAGAACCATGCAAGCTGCTTGCTCTCCTTGCCATAAAATCATGCCACTTAAGTCTAGTGTAGCATGGGTGAGTCACCTTATTCCACTATAAAATATGCTAGTATATAAGTTAAGGTACACTAAGTTAATGTTTAAAAAAAGAGAAGAAGAAGTCGAAGGTGAGAGACCACGTGAAACATAAGAGAAAGAAAGGAGATAATATAAAGATAAAGAGAGGGAGCGTTAGGAGAGTTAGAGAGAGAGAGAGGCCATTAGAGGAACAAAAATTCCGGAGAGAGTTCCTAGAAATCCGTTCGTCCTATCAAAATTCCCGATTATACCGTTGTGATCCTCACGACGTCTACTTCATTATCCTATCTTTCTTTTCTTGATTAGGCTAAGGTAAGCCTATGTCCTTTTTATGCCTAAATGCCGTCGGTGGACGGTATTAAGGTTATCTTTCAATTCATTTATCGGTTTCCAATTCCGTCTTAGATTTGGATTACACGTAACGTGTGCTTCACAATGATGTGTTCAGGTGAATTTTTGGAGCCCCAAAGGTGTAGAACTTTGCGTGGCAGATTTGAGGGAGTATAGGGAGTGTTCGTTTCATTGCTCCAGAGCTAGCCTAAGACATTCTAGGTGGGGGAAAGAAACTATTTAACATCGGAAACGGTGCGGTTACATTTAATTAGATAATGGTGTAGGGCGACCCAAACCCTACACGAGATCGAGTAACGGACAATGTCTATACCACATTAGGAACTACTCAAAGGGTACCGATGATGATATAGAAATTGTGCGTTTATCGTCATTACGCTACAGACCTAGATTATTTTATTACGTGATGATTGCCTGTTTGACTGGTTGATGTGAATTTGATACTTGGTATATGATAACATGAGTGTGGTAATTATTTTAGAAGTTTTTATACTTATTATTATTATCATCATCATCATCATCATCATCATCATCATCATCATTATTTTTATTATTATTACTACTACTACCGTGACGATAATTATTATTATTATTATTATTATTATTATTATTATTATTATTATATTTCGGTATTTATTATTCGGAAATGATATTATAATATGAGGATATATGATGATAATTTTGGATAATATGATGACGATTATGATGATATGATGAGTGTAATGATTGTGCTTAGAGGATTGAGTAAATCATAAGTTATGTTGAGACACAAGGATGTATTTGGGGATTGCATACGATATGTGATAGCGAGTGCTCAACCGAGATAATTATCGTGAGATGAGGTTGAGATTAATGAGATGAGATTATTTTGAGGTAATCTATGAGATTAGGATGACCGGTTAGGGCACTAGGGGGTGACCCAAAACATGGTATGTGATATGAGGGACCAAACATGGTCGAGTGGACTCGAAACATGGTCAGTGGGGTCTATACCTCGGAGGGAAAATTCCGGGGGATAGGCTAACGGCGGACCGTCCCGGGAGATGATTTCGGTTTAGTCGCAGCTATAGTTCATGCATTGCATGAGCATCTCGGATTGTGGTCCGAGGTGTGCACCGGTTGTGTAGCTATAGTGCCATTGCTTTGCATGGGCACCCTCCACCACGGACGAGGTGTGCGCCGGGGACTTTGGGACGTGTCGATTATATTGTTGTGATATCCGGATATGGCCGATACCGAGAGGAGATTATTCATATAGCATTTGCATTGCATCATGATGGAGGGTAGAGGAAAGATCCTAGATGTGGATTGAGGGTGATTGTGTTACATATATTTATACTTGGGAGATGGATGTTTAGTGTGCCATTATTTAATTAAATGTTGCTAAACCCTTTCCCACGTTTGATGTTATATGGTTTCTTATCCCTGTCTTCTCTATATTGCATATGTTTCTTTTTTGTGATCGTGTTGAGAAGATCCCTACGGGGTGCCAGCTTTGGAGGAACTTGATGGGACCTCGTATGACCCCTGGCGTTGGAGGACGAGCGGTGGATCCTCATAGTTGAGTATAGAGTCTATGGCCAGCGCGTCTTGTCTCTTTAGGATGTTGTTTTTATTTTTTGTTTGATTATCAGCTTGTACGTTTTGGGATCCGACTGATGGGATTCCCTCTACCGTACTGTATTAGGACTTGAGTTGTATATGTTATGTATGTATGTTAAGTTTTAAATTTTTCTCTGTTTTAATATACTCGCTTAACGACAATAACGAAATTAGGTGTTAATATTTTGGGTTTTCTTTAATGGGACGTCGGGGCGTCTCAGTACCAATTCCTATAACTTTCCCTTTCTGATTTCCTCCGAAGGCAATGTGTCCTCCTTTCTTAAGTTGGAGGTCTAGGAACATAGACCTTTCTTCTGTCATATGACGCGAGCAGCCACTGTCCAGGTACCAGCAGTGGTGTTTTTTTTGTCCTGTTGAGGACATCTCATCATCAGAGTCTGATTCAGTGTTGGCCATCAAACAGAGATTGGCTTCTTCATCAGTTTCTTCATCAGAAGATGTTGACTCCATATCCTCCCAAGTAGCCATCATTCCTTTCTTCTTCTTCTTGAAGAATTTCTTAGAAGGGACCTTCTTTAGTTGAGGACATTCAGCCTTGAAGTGATCGGGCTTCTTGCACTCATAGCAAACAATTGGACTTTTGTCTGTTGAGGTGGATTCTTTGAAGTTTTGTCCTTGTTGAACCTTCTGAATGACCTATCCCTCTTGAACTTCTTTTTCTGTAGGAGAAGCTTTATTTTCCTGGTCAGGAGAGACAACTCTTCATCACTCTCAGAATCCTCGAGTTCTGATAGGTCAGCATCACTGGATGACTCATCTGCCTTCAGCCTTGGAAACTTTGCTGACTTTTGATCAGCTTTCGGAGCAATTTACTTGCCCCTTCTTTGGTACAACTTCATCTCCAAGTTCTTGCTCATGAACAAGGAGTGTTCCAAGAAGTTCATCCATAGTCAAGGTAGTGAGATCCTTGGCTTGGGAGATAGCAAATGACCAAAGGTCTCCACTGTTTAGGTAGACTTCTCGAATCTTTCCAACCTTCTCAAAGTTGGTATAGACTTTGCCAAGAGATTTCAAATTGTTGATTATAGTTTGGAATCTTCCGATCATCTCGAGCAACGCATTCTCCTTCCTCCATGATGAACAGTTCATACTTTCTGACAAGTATGGCAATCTTTGACTCTTTGACTTTAGTTGTTTCTTCATGAGTGAGAGCCAAAGTGTCCCATATTTCCTTCGCAGAGTCACAAGCACAAACCGTCTCAAACTCCTCCGGACTGAGAGCACAAATGATGTTATATCTGACTTTGTGGTTAAGCTCCCATTTTGTCTTTTCAGCACCAGTCCACTGAGGTTTTGGTTTGTCAGTGTTATCATCATTTTTGGGAATGAATGGACCATCTGTGATGACATCCCAAAGATCAGAGTTTGTGGATAGAATAAACCACTGAAATCTATCTTTCCAAAGAGTTGTAATTTTCTCCATTGAAGTAAGGAGGTCTGGTTAGGGAGTCTCCTTCAGTCTGATGACTTCCACTTGTACTAGCTCCAGCCGTCATGTCTATTCTTCAGGACCTTTTACCTCTACATTGTTAGATGCTCAACCCAGAGACCGAGCTCATATACCAACTGAAATAGATAACTATAAAAACAAGAATGGGGGGTTGAATTGTGTTTATCAGAATTTAAGCAAAGTTAAAATCTTTTCGCAAACAAAAAGGCTAGATTTGGAATAGTGGAAGAATACAGGATGGACGGGTGACTTTTGCAAGCACACAACTTGATAGACGTAAGAAAACTAAGGCAATTAAAGAGTTTAAGGGAAGAGAGATTGACACGGTTATTTATCCTGGTTCACTCTTCAAAACAAAGAGCTACGTCCAGTCCTTGGCAACACCAAGATTTATCCACTATAAGCGTAAGGTTACGGACTCAGTATTATTTGCACACCTAGCCTCTTGAGGCTCAAGACAAATATTATTTTCACACCTAGCCTCTTCAGGGCTCACTCGGTTTGTTTGAGAGATTGGGTTTGCAATAATTACAATTTCTCACAGCAAGATCTTTCACTAACACTCAGAGAGTGGTTTAAATGTAAGGCTTAGGAAAGTCTCACGTAATAACTTCAAAATGATTGAAGAATACAGAATAAAAGAATGAAGAAATTAATGCAGAGTAATGGCATTTTTTTGCAATGTGTATTCTCTTTTTCTTTATCTTCAATGACTTACGTATTTATGGTCTTCAAGCATTTAGGATCCGTTAGAGACATCCCTTGATTTTTGGGAATGAATGGACCATCCGTGATGACATCCCAAAGATCGGAGTTTGTGGATAGAATAAACCACCGAAATCTATCTTTCCAAGAGTTGTAATTTTCTCCATTGAAGTAAGGAGGTCTGGTTAGGGAGGCTCCTTCATCGATGACTTCCACTTGTACTAGCTCCAGCCGTCATGTCTATTCTTGGACCTTTTACCTCTCTACATTGTTAGATGCTCAACCCAGGCTGAGCTCGATACCAACCGAAATAGATAACTATAAACACAAGAAGGGGGGTTGAATTGTGTTTATCGAATTTAACAAAGTTGAAATCTTTTCGCAAACAAAAAGGCTAGATTTGGACGAGTGGAAGAATACAGGGATGGACGGGTGACTTTTGTAAGCACACCACTTGATAGACGTAAGAAAACTAAGGCAATTAAAGAGTTTAAGGAAGAGAGATTGATACGGTTATTTATCCCGGTTCACTCTTCTTCAAAACAAAGAGCTACGTCCAGTCCTTGGCAGCACCAAAATTTATCCACTATAACTGATAAGTTTACAGACTCGAGTATTATTTGCACACCTAGCCTCTTCAGGCTCAAGACAAGTATTATTTTCACACCTAGCCTCTTCAGGCTCACTCTGGTTTGTTTGAGAGATTGGGTTTGCAATAAATACAATTTCTCAAAGCCAGATCTTTTACTAACACTCATAGAGTGGTTTAAATGTAAGGCTTAGGAAAGTCTGCGTAATAACTTCAAAATGATTGAAGAATACAGAATAAAAGAATGAAGAAATTAATGCAGAGTAATGGCCTTTTTTTGCAATGTGTATTCTCTTTTTCTTTATCTTCAATGACTTCTGTATTTATGGTCTTCAAGCATTTAGGATCCGTTAGAGACATTGTAACGCCCTCCCTCAGGGCATTACTTACGTAACACATGCGGAATTTAAATTAAAAGATAATTTGCTGGTTGCTTTGGGAAAATTTGTTTTCTCTTAAGTCAGAAAATTGGGGCATAAAATTTTCTTCTATAAGGATAACTCTGAAATCCATCATACATACATTTAAAATGTAAAGTCATGTTCGTAACAAAGTTACCATGACACCCAACATTTCTCTAAGCTTCCACTTTTGGAAGAAAAGTTCAAACTACTGAGATGAATGTATATAACACTACATTTACTGACCTCTCTAGATATACAACCCAACTCAAAACTCCTAAGTTGGTCATTCTATCAAATATTCATTGGAGAGACCCCAATCGAATACTTTCCCCAACCACTAACACTAGGTCTTCAATTGACTTAGAAAGACTCCTGCAACATCGACGCTAGAGTACCAAGGTACTACAACAAAACTGAAGGGACCCGATATAATTGTAAGAGTGAGATACCATCATAAGATATATCCCACAACAACCATATACATGATACATACATCACATAATCATATAAGCAGTTAAATCATGCATATACACAATATATCAGTGTTATATCAAAGGGTCTCAAGCCCGCACAGTCTGTTTTTTGAAAATATGCATGGCACTTCAATATTAGGCTCTAACTTAATCTCATGAGATCTCAACACCGTTTTCACTTTGAGAAGAATTAGAGTTGGTCAGTCTCTAGCCCACCGGGCAGTTGCCTCCTTACCCTCATGCATTAAGGTCTCGGGACGAGCAACGTCACATGTGCCTCTTCACTTCGGTTTACATGGACAGACTCCCGGATACCATCTTTGTATCCGATTTATTCATCAATAGCACGCCCGCTGGGGAAATGCACATGAGAAAATATTTTTATTTAAAAGGTTTTCTTTGTGTTCATTCTTTTCGTTGTCGCAGCTCAAAGCTAACGACTTAATCATCATTTCCCATCACTTGAAAACTTAGAAGCATAGGACACGTGAATCCAATGCTCAATCACAAAGCCCGAGACCGATGCACCAGTCCCTAGGCTTGTGGTCGTAGAAAACAATATTCACTTTTAACAATGTTCATCACAACGTGGTTAGGATACGCAGCTCACAACAACATGATTAGGACACACCTGGGGCCAACAACGAAAATCGAAACGCATCGTCCTCGATTTCGAGAGTTGGACTCTCAGTCCATAACATCATAACCAGGACTCGTAGTCCCGAAATAACACTCTCAAACCGGACTCGTAGTCCCGAATTAACACTCATAACCAGGACTCGTAGTCCCAACTAACACCTGCTCCAAGATCACGTGTGCATAACCAATACTGGAGGCGACGTCTGGCGTACTAGATTCTCTTTCATAAGTACTTATTTTTGCTTGAGTGGAAAAACAAATTCAAAACCGAATCCTCGATGACCTATCCAGGTTATCGGAAAGTTTCAAAATATTTAGGAAAAAAATTTTCTTTGAAAATCTTTTATAAAGCATCTTTGGAATTCTTTTATCTTTGAAATATTTCCCAAATAGGATATTGCAAATAATCTTGAAAGTTTTCATTTGAAGGCACATAGTTCAAAAGGATTTTTCTCTTGTATAACAATAGTTCACCAAAACCATTTCAACATTTAAAACAAGTACTTTAAGTTTAAAGAGCTTTTGGAAAAAGAACACCAATCCTTCATCTTCAAAGCTTATTAAGGTTTTTAATCCTTATAATGGTTGAGCCACGGAACCCAAGTCCGGCTTAGCAAACTTTCAATCAACAGGTACATATTCATCGGTTCAATGCTAATATCACGGTTGAAAGATTCATCACATATATGCATTATAACATTTAGAACAAGTACAGTTCAACATCGAGATAATAGCATAACAATTCAAGTACATTAGATAATCAAGTAAGCTCAATCATCATGTAAACATGCATACAGTTATTGAATATCTTTAGGAAATCCCCTCTTACCTCAAGAAGGTAAGAGAATGCGCAGAAAATAAAACAGTTTCACGAACGTTCTTCAAGGTTGGTTAGGATGAAAGTCCAGGTTTCAAGACACAAGGTTCAAAGGATTAGGACTCAACCAAGAACTTAGGGCTAGAAGTTTCAAAACACATGCAACTTAGGGATTTATGATCCTTAAGTGCTAAGAGTTCAAAACATGATTACTTTAAACAAAGTTGAACAAAAATCCCACCAAGTTACACCTTGATGGAGATTCGGCCTTGACCAATAAAATAGGCTAGGAACATTTAAATTTTCAATCTCTTTGGTTTAGCATCCATTAATAGTAAGGAGCTCAAAACCATGATCACTTTGGATAAATGAAAAACGAAACACCCTAGGTCCATAACCTTTAAGATTCAGCCATCCTTGGGTTTTTATGATAAAAATCTTTAAATTCTTCCAATCTCTTAGACCTTTGCATCCAATAACTTATGGAGCTCAAGTCTATGATCATCTTGAAAGCAACATAGGATTTTAAATAACAAAGCTCATAAGCAAATAATGTAAGAACAACATAGGCTTATAAATAATTAAAGTATAATGACATAAGTAAATGAATCATAAATTACATAAACATAAATGACATAAAGTAAATGACATAATGTAAATGACATAAAGTAAATGGCATAAATATAAATGACATAAAAGTAAATGACATAATGTAAATGACATAAAGTAAAATGACATAAAGTAAATGGCATAAATATAAAAGACATAAAAAGTAAATGACATAACGTAAATGACATAAAGTAAATGACATAAATATAAATGACATAAAAGTAGAGTAAAAATCTTTAAACTTTCCAATCACTTTAGACATTGCATCCTTTAACATAAAGGATCCTTGGTCCATGATCATTTTGGGAAAACAAATCTTTAAACTTTCCAATCACTTTAGACATAGCATCCTTTAACATAAAGGAGCCTTGGTCCATGATCATTTTGGGAAAACAAATCTTTAAATACAAACTCTATATTTGTAAAAAGTTGAAACAAAGATCCATCTAAACCATATGCATGGTTCGACCTCATTAGAAAGTAGAGGTTAGGAAACTTTGTTTTACACAACCTTTTAGTATGTTAAACTACAAGTAAATACAAGACCATAGAAATTGGTTTCAACTCAAAAGCAAGGTTTTGAAAACCGGACCGGACTGGGCTTGGCCCACCCATCCGACCAAGAACTGGGACCTCGGCGTCCGGGTCATAGGGAAAACCGACCTAGCATCGAACCGAGCGGAAAACTGAAAACGGTTCTAAAACGTAAAAACCGGCCATAACCGGTAGTGAATCGACTGTAAATCCGGCCAGAATCGGTTTCTTAAAAAAATTAGTATAAAAGGATTTGGGTCATCCTAGCCAAAACCCAATTCCTTTTGTTTTCTAACATATGTGGGCTAGTTGTAGATTTTGGGTTGGTTTTCCATATGAAGATGATTTTAAAATATATTTTTATATTTATTTAGTTTAATTTCAAAATTAAAAAAATTGTGCTTAACAATTTTAGTTGTTATGTTGTTTTTTTGTTTAATATTGTTACCAAATATTATATTAAAAATTAAAATAATATTATTTAATTATAACTGCGTTTCAACACTTCAACCTCTAGTTGGACCATTGAACCTCGAACTTGCCTTCACCGATTGATGGCTCAGATCTCATTTTAAACCCTGCCTCAAAAGGAGTTTTCTACCATTTTTGAGATTTTTGAAGATAAAGACTCATATATGACATAAAGAAGAAGCTTTAGAAAAAGATGAAGTTTTTAAATAAAAGAATATATAGAGTATGCCCAAACAAGAGGAACAACTTTGATGAAGAACACTTAAGTGAAAAGAAAGAAGAAAAAAACTAGAGCTTTGGAAGCTCGGGTTAAGAAAACAATGAAAAACTTAAGGGTTTTAGTGGAGTAGGGAGAAGGAAAGTGATGAAGTGAAGTTGATGAGTGATATTTATAGAGGAAGGTGGAGGTACGACCTAGAGAGGGAGAAGAAGAAAGAAGATGAGTTTCTTGAAGAGAGGTTGAAGAGTTAATGTGATGTGATGATGTGATTGAGAGAGAAAATGAAAAGTAAGATTTTGGAGGAAGTAAGGATTTACTTTTTCTTAGTGTTCATACATTTAATGAGACTTCCCATCAAGCCTTCTTCCCTCCTTTAAGGTTCCTTTAATCAGTAATCATAGGATTGCACATCCGATCGTATTTTCTAGGTGTTTCGTCCGGATAAAATATTATATTTTATTCCCTGAACAACAACCCAAAAATTTACCAAACCTCACAAAAACATCATAAAAACACTAACCGTCTCGTTCACGAATTAAAATTTTGTTTCTAGATCAATAAACTTGCACTAGCGGGAGAAAATGCAGACTTTGTCAACCTTCGGCACCAAAATTTGCACCGTGACTTCATACAGTAAACAACACAAGAAAATGATTTTATTTTAAATAAATCATCTCCGATTTTATCAAAAATAAACACTTTAAGCATGTATTTACCGATAAAGAAGCATACGAAAAACCGGTATTACGACTCTACCCCTCTAAAAAGAATTTTGTCCCCAAATACGTAACTAGAAACTTAACATGATCTCTCACCATCCAGACATCATACTATCAAGAAAAAAGATCTAAAAGAATTTCATCTATCCAAAGAATACAGAAAACATCCGAAAGTATGAAGATCCTTTAGTATATTCATGGAGGTAAAAATGTATGATCGGGACACATTTACAATCATGAATCTAAAAGTTTCTCCTTTCACTAGAATTTCCCCGTCAATAATTTAAAAGAACAACAGTTTGATAAGAGTTCAAACTGAATCACTTCCACCAAAATTAAAAGCGATTAGATTAAGTTTCATCAAGAAACTTCTTTTATAAACATACCCCATCCCGATGCCGACAACAAGGCAATTAATAACTCTAGGAAAAGAAAGATTGATCCAAGTCTAAACTTGACCACAACAATCAAAAGAGAAGTGGAACTGAATAAATTTCTTAAGGGAGACTTTATTCAAAAAGTCATAAAAACATACATTCACTAGAAAGATTAGTAAACATAGGAAACCCTAGAGAGTCAAATACTAAAGGGGGCCAAAGCGATTATACTTAGAATCCTATTATAATCAATTATAGACCACTACCATAAGACCTTCAAATTGTGGAAATTTTTCAACACTACTTATTGTAAAAGATCGCGATTGTGAAGCTCCGCCGCGATTCATGGTGTAGACTATTCCCTTCGCTGGGTCTACCGGTTCCTAAGGTGTTGATATTCTTCGATCCTTGGTGCATTACAATCCTTGAGAAGTGTCCATTCAAGTGATTGCAAAACACTTTACTCCTTTCCGTGGGAAAACATTAGCCATGTCCTGGGTCTCCACACTTGTAACATCTCCTAACTTGGTCTCGGTGTTGGTTACATGACCTCCACTTCCGATTCAGATTAAGTAACGATGTTGTTGCGGATTCAAAGCCATTCCTTGGCTCTGGGAAACAAGGTTCCCTCCCCGAGTGTTGCTTCCTTTCTGATTCTGACTTTGATATGGTCTTGGAACGAGCGGTCCTATAACAGTTTCTCACGTCTCTTTCCTTCCTCATTAGTTCCACTTTTCTACACTTCTCTACTAAGGCTAAATTCGATTTCCAATGACATCATAGATTCCTTGATCTCTGCGGGACCGGTCGTCTAACCTTCCAGCATTTCCATTCCTCATCGGGGTTGTTCGAGAAAGCTAAAATATTTGGCAAGTGGACTCAAACATTCGTATATTCCCCTATTGTGTCAGTCCATAGCTCGACCTCCGGAATTCTTGCTCTTTCTTACGAGCACTGGGGAAAATATTTGCCCAAAAATTTGTTGCGGAATAC
>JAUPTC010002299.1:0-14513 GCA_030762895.1 Sophora flavescens | reverse complement strand
CTGTACACTTTTGCATGCATTTTTCATATAGATTAGGCGTTCTTTATTTGATTTTAGTTAGTTTCTCCTTTGGAACGGATAAGGTGGTTTTGTGTGTTGTTTTGCAGGAATTGACGATTAATTGCCCAAGATTCGGCCAGGATCAAGCAGAGCAGAAGGCAAAAGTCAGGGAAGTCATCACGGGGAAATGCTCGCCCATCGCCTGGATCGAATCTTGACCGTGCCAGAGAATGCAACCATTTCTGTCTCACCACGCGAACCATGTCTCGCCTCGTGAGCCTGAGGACCAGAAGCCATCACGCCCAGGCCCTGATACTCATCACGGGCGTATTTGAGAAGAACCTTACTGCCTCGCCTTGCGAACCACTCTCGCCTCGCGAGAGATCCAATCTCTAAAGACCAGATTTTTAACATTCGCCTCGCGAGCGCACGCAGAGTCTGATTGGTATAAGTTGCTGTTTTAGGGCAGAATGAGAGAGTTTTTTGGAGGGGGGCACTTGGAGGCTGCGGCTGGACTAGGGTTCCAACCCTAAAAGGGAGTTGAGTTAGGGGGTTGCTGTGACGACAGTGGGAAGCTTCAATAGAGTTCTCCCTTTCTTCCTTTCTCTACTTCTTTTCTGGTTTGGTTTTCTCTTTTATGAGTAGCTAAATCCCGTTTGTTGGGATTAGATGTAATCAAACTGATCATTATGTATTTGCCTTGACTGATTATTTTGTGTTCATGCCTTCGTATTAGTGATTGATTTTCCATGCTTAATGCTTGTTGTGGCTAGCACCCCCATGACTCGATTTGTGTTTTGATATGCAATTGGGAAATTCGTATTAGAACCGAAATTGAATTTAATCACCTAGTAACCCTTGCATTTAGGAATGGAGTTTGGTTTACTAGTAATCGCGTAATCCCTAATCCTAATGCAAATTCATTAATCTAGGTCAACTAAGGAATTAAGGTTTATTAGTGGATTTAGGCTCTTGCCATCCGAGGAATCGGGGCTTGAGTAATCTAGTGGATTGATTTTAATATTTGAAGCATGAATGGGAGGTATCTAGTCCTGGTATTGCATGAGGTAGAGGTTTGGTGAAGTCTAGTCCCAACATATCCTTTCTGCACTCCAAGTGTTTGTTAAAAGTCCCCAAAAAGACAAAAATACAAAAAGATTTTATTCCTTTGTTTTGTTTGTTTTGATTTCTCTTCATATTCTAGATAGTTGCTGAGTTTGTGAATTGGTAATTGACATCCAATCCCCGTGGATACGATAACCGGTCTCACCACCGTATTACTTGCACGACTGGGTATACTTGCCCAGATCCGTCAATAGAGCCGGAGCTCAACCTAGTAGTCGGGAGCCGGAGGTCAACCGAGTAGTCGGGAGTCGGAGCTCAACCGAGTGGTCGGGAGCCGGATCTCAACCGAGTAGTCGAGAGCCTGAGCTCAACTGAGTAGGGAGCCGGAGCTCAACCTAGTAGTCGGGAGCCGGAGCTCAACCGAGTAGTCGGGAGTCGGAGCTCAACCTAGTAGTCGGGAGCCGGAGCTCAACCGAGTGGGGAGCCGGAGCTCAACCCAGTAGGGAGCCTGAGCTCAACCGAGTGGTCGGGAGCCGGAGCTCAACCGAGTAGTCGGGAGTCGGAGTTCAACCGAGCAGGGAGCCGGAGCTCAACCTAGTAGTCGGGAGCCGGAGCTCAACCGAGTGGGGAGCCGGAGCTCAACCCAGTAGGGTGAACACCTCGGGCAACCGAGCTTCACGTTTCAAGTTGCCGAGCTTTATATTTCGGTCAATTCTTAAGTTCAGCGGGCTCGGTGGGCGAGTCTAGTAATCATTTCCCTTTGATTGTTTGGGTTTGGTGATCTAGCTTTATTTCTCGTCCAATATTTTAGTTTGGTAGGCTCGGTGGCCGAGTTTATGAAAAAAGCCTCCCTTGTCCTTAGTGTCGATAAAGTACAGGATTTGCATAGATCCTCTTACTTCGACTAATCAAGCTCGGTGGCCGAGTTTCACATCTTGGGCAGTACTCGAGTTTAGTGGTTGAGGTTCACATTTCGGCCAGTAACATGTTCTGAACAGAAGATACTTCAATCTTACCTTTGTTAAGACAAGTTTAGAAGTTGGTAGCTGAGATTCAATTTATCAATGATTCAGGCTCGAACCAATCTTTTGGAAAGTCAAGCTCAAACTCGGTCATTAGGAATTTACCTCAGGCTTGTATTTCGGCTGAAATTTTTTATGCTTTTGATGAGTGTGATTTCACCTCATATTTTCATAACATTTCGCATGCATTTTCATATAGATTAGGCTTGTTTTGTTTGATTATTAGTTAGTTTTTCCTTGGAACGAGTAAGGTGGTTCTGTGTGTTTGTGTGCAGGAAAATAGATTGAAATGCTCAGGATCAGTCGCAATTAGAGCTGACACAAAGATGGGGAGCCTGGAAGGCAAGGAAGAGGAGCAAACAGAGCTGATCACGGCCAGGCCGTGATGCCCATCACGGCCGTGATCGAGTGAAGCTGAAAAAGGATGAAAAAGTCAGAATCTGTCACGGCCAGGCCGTGATGCTCATCACGGCCGTGAGCAGCATATTGAGCCGAGAGACCCTCGGGCAGAATCTGTCACGGCCAGGCCGTGATGGCCATCACGGCCGTGACGGATCACTTCATCAAGCAGAGCACATGGCGAGAATGCATCACGGCCAAAGCCGTGATGGCCATCACGGCCGTGATGCGTGTTACTTGGATCGAAAGAAACATAATTGGATCTAATTTGAGTTAGATTAGGACTCCAACTGCCCAGTTCTATAAATATGGGATCAAGTCGGAGGCTTGAGGACACTTTCTTGCTACCATTTAGGCTTTAACTTAGGATCTCTTCTTCTCCTCCCTCTTCTTCTCTCGATTTTCTGATTTGATAAATTTTGTAATCAAGCTTGTTGTCACTATGACAAAGCTTGAGTAGTCGAATCTAGTTTCTAGGAATTGGGGCTATGCCCGAAACTTGTTTATGGTGATGTATAGATTTTGACTTCTTGTTAATTCATATTTGTTTTTGATTCGATCCCTATCGTTTTAATTACTCACGAATTCGGTGGCCACTTGTTTGCGTGCCATAGATACACTAAGGACGAACCTAGCGGTGAACTTAGGTGTCGGATCCATAGGAATCGAACTTGGGACTGAAATCACGAGAGTTAGAAGCCGTCCTCGAGGATCCACGAATCGTCACAAAACTCAAGGGGTCCGATCTAAATTCAATTACCACGAGTAGGGATTGATTTAATCGGGCACGGCTTTTGTAACCCGAGAGGGAGCATTAGCTAACTTAGGACAGATTCGCCTTCAAAACTGATTTTTTGGTAATTGACAAGAAGAGAAATCGATTCAGAATCATAAACGTTTTGTGGTATCCCAATTCCCGGGAACCCATTTTAAATTTGAAAACCCCCGATTCGAATCGCTTTCTGTTTTATTTAATTGCGAAATTGAAATTGGCTGTTACTTGATCTTATTTCAAATATTCAAAAAACCTTTTCAAAACCTTAGTCCAGTTTTATCGATTTCCTAATTAGTTGAAGTTTGAGATCACGGTCCCTGTGGGATCGATCTTTTTATAACTTGGCAACGAATCCGGTACACTTGCCGGGATTTATCACATCAAGTTTTTGGCGCCGTTGCCGGGGACTGTGTTTTCTTAAATTTCAATTGATTTTAAATTGATTTTTCTGGACATTTTTTTTTTCTTTTTCTTTCTCTAGAGTATCTATCTCTTCTCCCTAGGTACTCTTCCCGTTTATGCAAAGATCCCTAAGTCTCGGAAGCCTTGTTGAAGCCGACCCCGAGATCGAACGGACCTTTCATAGGCAAAGAAGACTACAAAGAGAGAGAGAGAGCGGTTGATTCCCATTCCACTAATGGCGAATCTACCGGATACCAAACCGCTAAAGGACTACGCAGCCCCAAATGCTAGGGGTCTGCGAACTGGGATTGCAAGGCCGGAAATTGAGGCGGAAAACTACACCATCCCGCCTCACTTAATTAGCATGATTAGGCAGCACCAGTTTGGAGGATTGCCCTCAGAGGACCCAACGGATCATGTGGAAACATTCTTGGAATTCACCGATGCGATAAGGATCAGTGGTGCCTCGATCGACGCTATACGCCCGAGATTATTCCCATCCTCTCCGACATTGGAAAAGCGAAAGCTTGGTTGAAGCAAGTGCCTTCTAACACGTTGACAACTTGGGACCAATTAGAACAAGCATTCTTGGAGAAATTCTTCCCTCCATCCAAGACTCATACCTAAGGACCCAAATCACCGGCTTCTTCAAAAAAGACGGAGAATGTCTATCTGAAGCTTGGGATCGCTACAGGGATTGCTTGGAGTCTTGCCCACATCATGGGCTGGAAAAGTGGCTGTTAGTGCACACCTTCTATAACGGATTGGATTATTCATCAAAGGTGTCACTCGACTCCGCACCGGTGGAGCCTTCATGAACAGACCGATCGCTGTTCAACATCATTGAGAACGTGGCCACCAATTATCACCAATGGGGCTCACGAGAGGTAATAACCGGAAAAGCTTTGGGGTAAGTTCGAAATGAATAGTACCGACCTGATTATGTCTAAATTTGACTCACTAAATAAACGATTAGATAAGATTGAAAAGGCTCATGTGAGTTCAGTCGGTGCTACTAATGTTGTTTGTGAGATTTGTGGTGTGCAGGGACATGATATAATGGAGTGCCCACATGGTGTCGCTCTCGAGTCCGGTGCTCAGGGAGCAAGTGAACTCTTGCCACAATTTTTACGACACAAACCCGGTCGCCAAACTATGTTCCCCGAATCCCTACAACCAGAGGAGGAATAGTCCTTACCTTTCCTACGGAAACAACTACAACACATTGAATCACGAGTTCCAAGAAGGACAAGGTAATAGGAAGCCAGCATCTGGATACCCTCAGGTTCAAAAATCTAAGCTCGAGTCGCTCATGGAAAACTTTGTTGCCACTCAAACTAAGCAGAACGAAGAATTTAGGCAACAAGGGAGGTAGTTAATGAGGCAATAAAGGAACTAGCATCTAAGGTCGATAACTTAGCCATCCATAACAAGATGTTAGAAACTCAAATTGCCCAACAAGCTGGAAATTCGATGAGGCAACCGGGCAAGTTTCTGGACAACTTTGAGGTAAACCCGAATAATGAGCAATGTAAGTCCGTGAGTTTAAGGGAGTGGTAAGAAACTTGAAAATATTGAGGCTAAAGGTGAGAGTAATGACAAGAGTGCAGCTGAGGAGGAGCAACCTACTAAGACACAACCTCGACCACGAGGAAGAGCCTAGTGAAAAGTGTCTAAGTATGTCCCTCCACCACCTTACCAACCACCGATACCTTTTCCTCAAAGGTCAAGAGGCTAAGTTGGATAAGCAGTTTGGAAAATTTCTAGACGTCCTTAAGAAATTGTACATTAATGTACCCTTTACTGAGGCATTACAGCAAATGCCAACATATGCTAAATTTCTTAAGGATATCTTGTCAAATAAGAGGAAGCTAGAGGATTATGAGACAGTGGCCTTAATCGAGGGAGTGCAGCGCTTTAATTCAAAATAAATTGCCTCCTAAATTGAAAGATCCTGGTAGCTTCTCTATTCCCCGCTTAATTGGTAACACAAGTTTTGATAAGGCTCGTGATTTAGGGGCTAGTGTTAGTCTTATGCCCCTCTCTGTTTGCAAGAAGTTGGAGATGGGTGAACTAAAACCCACAACAATCTCCCCTTCAATTGGCGGACCGGTCCGTCAAATTTCCATGGGCATCTTGGAGGATGTTCCTATTAGGGTTGGTAAATTTTTCATTCCTGCGGGATTTCGTGGTACTCGAAATGGAAGAGGATTCCCAAATCCCCATTATTCTTGGTAGGCCTTTCTTGGCAACCAAGTAGAGCCATTATTGATGTTAAAAACGGAAACCGACCTTAATCGTGGGTGATGATAGGGTTGAATTTGATTTAGCTAAATCTATTAAACACCCTTCTTTTGAAGATTCTTGTTGCAGGGATTGACTCAATGCATCAGGGGAAAGAAGAATCTGCACAAGCTTGTATCGAAGACCCGCTGGAAATGTGTTTGATTGGTGGGGACTTAAGCGCTCATGGAGGAGAAGTAGGGAATTATGCCCGCTTCCGGAGGCTAGTCCAGAAATTCCTCCCAACAAAATAAAGAAGGAAAAACTTGAGTTGACACGAGAAATGAAAGATCCCAAGGATGAAGAAGCCCCTAAGGTAGAACGAAACCCTTCCCTCAACATTGAGGTATGAATTTCTCGGTCCTAACTCTTCCTATCCGTAATCGTAAATGCTAGCTTGAACGAGTTGGAAACTGAGAAATTACTTAGGGAGCTTCGAATGCATAGGAAAGTGATTGGATATACGATTGATGATATTAAGGGCGTAAATCCTTCCTTTTGTATGCATCGCATTTTAATGGAAGATGAGCATAAACCATTCATTGAACATCAACGTAGGTTAAACCCTAACATGAAAGAGGTGGTTAAGAAGGAAGTGCTCAAGCTGTTAGATGCAGGGGTTATCTATCCAATTTCGATAGTGAATGGGTTAGTCCGGTGCATGTGGTTCCTAAGAAAGGGGAATGACTGTTGTTCGAAATGAAAATAATGAACTTATCCCTACTAGGACAGATAATACGGGTGGGAGGATGTGCATCGATTATAGGAAGCTGAACAAGGCAACAAGGAAAGATCACTTCCTCTCCCATTCATTGATCGGATGCTTGAAAGGTTAGCTAGGCATTCATACTTTTGTTACTTGGATGGATATTCCGGTTTTCACCAAATTCCTATACATCCTAGTGATCAAGAAAAGACCACGTTTACTTGTCCCTATGGCACTTTTGCCTATAGGAGAATGCCTTTTGGTCTATGTAATGCATCGGCTACCTTTCAAAGATGCATGACTGCAATTTTCTCGAATTCATTGAAAACATCATGGAAGTTTTTATGGATGATTTTTCTGTTTATGGAACTACCTTTGATGATTGTTTAACAAATTTGTCCAAGATTTTGCAGCGATGTGAAGAAACCAATTTGGTGCTGAATTGGGAGAAATGCCATTTTATGGTAAAAGAAGGCATAGTGCTTGGGCACTTGATCTCTGGTAGAGGCATTGAGGTGGACAGGGCCAAAATAGATGTCATTGAAAATTTGCCCCCACCAATAAATGTGAAGGAGTTAGAAGTTTCTTGGGTCACGCCTGGGTTTACCGGGCGTTTCATCAAGGATTTTTCAAAAATTTCTAAACCCTTATCTAACCTTTTAATGAAAGATGCTCCATTTGACTTTAATGAAGAATGTTTGACAGCATTTTCCAGGTTAAAGGAGGCTCGACCACCGCTCCCCATTCTCGCAAACACCAAATTGGGATGAGCCGTTCGAGGTCATGTGTGATGCTAGTGATTATGCCGTGGGAGCAGTATTGGGACAGAGGAGAGACAAGAAGGTCCATGCAATTTACTATGCAAGCAAAACTCTAGATGGAGCTCAAGCGAATTATGCCACAACTGAGAAAGAGTTGCTTGCGCTTGTCTTTGCTTTCGAGAAATTCAGATCTTACCTCGTGGGTTCTAAAGTCATAGTGTACACCGACCACTCCGCACTAAGGCATCTCATGACTAAGAAGGAAGCAAAACCGAGACTCATCCGATGGATTACTCGCTGCAAGAATTCGATTTGGAGATTCGAGACCGGAAAGGGACCGAGAACCTAGTTGCGGACCACTTATCCAGATCGGAACCATCTGAACATGAGAAGGACACTCGGCCGATAGATGATTCTTTCCCCGATGAGCAACTGTTTGCCATTATGGGGGAGGAAGCTCCATGGTATCCGGACTTTGTGAATTACTTTGTATGCGGGATTCTACCTGCCGAGCTCAATTACCAACAAAAGAAGAAGTTCTTTTTCGATCACAAGAACTACATATGGGATGAGCCTTACATTTTCCGCAAGGGTGCGGATAACATATACAGGAGGTGTATCTCGGGCCGAAGTCCCAAGTATCTTGAGTTGTTGTCACTCCTCATCTTACGGGGACATGCCAAGTGCCTCGAAGACAGCGGCAAAGGTTCTCCAGGCTGGTTTCTATTGGCCTCATATTTTCAGAGATGCCCGGATGTTCGTACTAGCTTGTGATCCATGTCAAAGAACGGGAAACATCTCTAAGAAGCACGAAATGCCACTCAACACCATGTTAGAAGTGGAGGTATTTGATGTTTGGGGAATCGACTACATGGGACCCTTTCCTTCATCTTGCAATAATAAGTTCATTCTTGTAGCTGTTGATTACGTCTCTAAATGGGTGGAGGCCATTCCTTCCCAAACAAGTGATGCCGAAGCGTAATCAAGCTATTCAAGAAGGTGATTTTTCAAGGTTTGGGATTCCCAGGGCAGTGATTAGTGATGGAGGGTCGCACTTCATTGAAAGACAATTTGAGAAACTCTTACTCAAGTATGGAGTTACTCATAGGATCGCTACACCTTACCACCCTCGGGGCGAGTGGACAAGTCGAAGTTTCCAACCGAGAGATAAAGAGCATTCTTGAAAAGACCGTTTCGAGGGTCGAGAAAGGATTGGTCCTTAAGGCTTGATGACGCTCTTTGGGCATACCGTGACGACTTACAAGACTCTATCGGGATGACACCCTTTAGGCTTATTTACGGTAAGCCATGTCACTTGCCCGATCAGCTTGAGCATAAAGCTTTGTGGGCCATTAAGATGCTGAACTTTGATATGAAAGCGGCTGGGAAAGGAGAATTCTTCAACTTCAGGAACTTGATGAGTTAAGGCTGGATGCCTATGAGTCCGCACGATCTTACAAAGAGAGAACAAAGAGGTGGCACGACAAGCATATCCTTCACGAGAATTCCATGAAGGAGAACTCGTGCTACTTTATAACTCGAGGTTGCCGGTTATTTCCGGGAAGCTCAAGTCAAGATGGTCCGGGCCATTTAAAGTAATGAAAGTATTCCCGTATGGTGCCGTCGAGGTCTGGAGCCAAGAACGAGGAACATTCAAGGTCAATGGACGAGGTCAAACACTACCTCGGGGAACATCCACTTGAGCGGGAGGTTGCAATTCCCCTCCTAGAACCGACGAAGGATTGAAAGGACGGTGGTCAAGCTTAAGACCGTAAATAAGCGCTTCTTGGGAGGCAACCCAAGTTTTCTTTCTTATCTTTCCATTTATTTTTGAATATAACTCTTGAATAATTTGAGAAGATCAAAGAGGAAAAAGCCCATAAATAAATATTTGTCAAGTGATTTCAGTCGAGAAACGACGAAGAATGAAGAGGAATGGAAAGGAAAGGTCGACTACATTCACGGCCAGGCCGTGATGGATATCACGCGGCCGTGACAGGCAAGTCCTCACAAGTCGAGAGTCCATCGCCACTGGCCGTGACATAGATCACGTCGTGACCAGGCAACTGAACGTAACAAAAATCATCACGGCTAGGCCGTGATTGGTGTCACGGCCATGGATGTACGTGAACATGGAGAGAGGGAGCCTATTACGGCCGGGTCGTGATTATGGTCCGCAGTGCGTGACGGGCACAAAGGGGAGGTCGAAGTCATCACGGGTATGCCTGACATACGCGTCACGCCGTGATGTCCCATTTCCCAGGGAGAATGCATCACGGCCAGGCCGTGAATACCATCACGGCCGTGATGCGTGTCGAACCTAGGTTTTAAAATCCTATTTTCTCGGATTTCCACTCCATCACGGTAGTAACTCTTCTTCTTCCTTCTCCTCACCACTCACACTTCCAACCCAACGCCATCCACCTCCTCTCCCTTCTTACCCTCTCCTTCCTCTCGGGTTCCCTTCCCCTCCATTTAACTCCTCCATAGCTAACACCAACTCATCAACACCATCAAGCAAAAACCTCCACTTTTGGGTAACCAAAAACCCCAAATTTGGATCCCTAACCACCCATTACAGAAGCGGAGGAAAAGGAGACTGGGATCTTTAGCACTCTCTGGATCATGGCAACAAAAAGGCAAAGAGCAGGCCCGGGCATCGCGTGCTCGCGGTAGAGCGGGTAACCTCTCGACTCTAGCTCTTCACATTCTGAAACCTGATGGGTATGGGTTTGGCATAATTTTTAGGGACAAGTGCTCAACAGGGATAGGTTTAATGTGTTAAAAAATAGAAAAATTGTACAAACTAAATATCTTGATGACGCTGTTTAGACACCTTAGGATTATTTGTGGATGTTAACTGGATGTTGCAAAAAGTAGGGTGGAGCGAGTTTGCTCGCACCCGCTACCCGCATACGCGGCCCTACGCGGAATTCTCGAGCTCCTGAACGAGAAATCATCCAGGGGGCGGCATTGCAAAGAAGGGCGGATCACTTTCCGCCTCTTAACCAGGACTTCACCGACCCCGGCTGAGTTTAATAGAATTTTTGGATTGCACGAGAGGGGTGAGCGAAGATGCCCGTAGGGTTCGGTCTGCATGATTTACTGTCGGTGATTAGGTCGGGAGGCGGGAGGTTTGACCCTCGCACATCCAAATCCACAGCCTTCGCTAACCCCAAAGATCGAGATACATGCACAGGGTAATAGCCAACACCCTGTTTGGCCAGAGGCGAGAGTGATGGATCCGTCCCGTCGGGGACGAGGTCCTTATATTGTGGGCCATGCTCCACCCTGGAAGCAATGTGGACACAGGGTCCTATTTGGCTAGGCACCTCTTGAAGGTTGCCAAGAGTGCGTCCGGCACTATTGTCATTGGTGGCCTCATCACCACCATATGCCTCCACTTCAACTTTGATTTGGATGGTTTTGAGGCCGCTCTGGACGGACCAGTATCACCTTACAGGCTTGTGAGGCCATGGGGATGATCGTCCAGGAGGGCGACATTCTACCGGAACACCCCAGCCGAGGCACCCAATTCTCTCCGAACCCGAACATCGTTAGATGTTTCAAAACCCGGCGACTTGGAAAGTACCGGTGGGAGAGAGCCTCAGCCCATTAGAGTAGAGAGGCCGATACGCCCGCCACCGCAGCTGGGCCGACCGAGCACCCATCTTCATCCGCCGCAGGTCCCGTCATCCGAGGACCCTGTATCGGTGGTCGCATCCTCATTCGACACCATTTTAGCGAACCAGGAGCGCATCATAGAGGAGCAGCGAGGCATTAGGCAGGAAGCATTGGAGCAGAGCTATGCTCCAAGAGCTCTCCGGCCGGCATTTGAGCCAAAGACCCACCCCCACCCTCGGTGAGTTCCTTTTTCCTTTTATTTTCCTTTTATTTTATTTTATTTTCTCCTCCCTCCAGCCTAATTATTTACATTGAGGACAATGCAAGTTTTTAAGCTTGGGTAATGCGGGTATCAATTTTGCATCCTTGCATGTTGCATTCATATAGGATTAGTTTGCACAAATCACATGATTAAACTTCCCCGCTTAGGATCCGCCTCCAATAGTGAAAACTTTGTGCCGCTTAGGACAATCGATTGAATTATGACAGTGGATTTTTGAACTAAATTTTTGAATTCTTGTGATAGGCTAAGAATGAAAAATGCTTGAGACAATCTTTTGAAGTTAACAATTAGCAAATGGTTCCTAGACTTAGGTTTCTCATCGATTCTAGACCACTAAAGGTGAGATTTTGAGCCGAAAGGGGTACTCACTAAATCTACCCGTTTCCTTGTCATTGAGTGATTTATTTCCTCTTGTATTGTGCCCTCTAGAACTTGACTTGAAACCGTTTCAAAGCTTAAAATTTTTTGAAAACACATTTGAAAATGATTGAGGCACTAGGTATTTTCAAGCCTCCCGAACTCGACTAATAAATTGCCCCTTAGTTGCCCAATTTTGAGCCTAAAAGAATAAATATTTTTCTTGGTACCATTGATCTATTTTAATGAACTATGCTTAGTTTGGCACCTCTAAAAATGTTGCAAGGGCAAGACGGCTAGTTGAAACGATAAAGTTGGGATAAAAAGTTAGGAGAATTTCTTGAAAAGTTGAAACTCTCCCCTTCTCAAAATAAAAAAAAATAAATAATAAAAAAAAAAAAGGAGAAGGGAGACGAGAAAAATAAAGCGAGAAATAAAAAAAAAAGGGCAAAAAAAAAAAAAAAAAAAAGGGGGGTGAAAAGCAAGCCCGAAAAAAGGAATTTTAGGAGGTGTCATGCTTGCACTGGTCAATTTTGTTTAAGCCTCTAGAATTTTCCCTTTATCTCCCCACCTAACAATAAATCCCTTGGCCCCGTTACAACCGAAATAAAAGACCTCTTGATTCTTGTGTGTTTTCATTGATAAAGTAGAGATTTGGTTAATAGTCAAGCTTATGGTAGGGCACCTTACTTGAGGAAGTCGAGCGAATTGTCACAAACCCTCAAACACATGAGTGAGGTGAGAAGAGTACCCGAATTGGTGAGAGATGAGTCTCGGGAACCTAAGCTCCTAATTGGACTTAAGATCGATTGTCTCTTGGTCTTTATGAAATATGCTTGATTGCTTGAATTCAAGACTTGGGTTCTAGGTTCATGCCATACCGATTGGTTAATTTTTACGGCATTGGTTATTGCTTGAGGACAAACAAAAATCTTAAGCTTGGGTAGTTTGATGAGTGTGATTTCACCTCATATTTTCATAACATTTACGGATGCATTTTCATATAGATTAGGGCTTGTTTTGTTTTGATTATTAGTTAGTTTTCCGTGGGAACGAAGTAAGGTGGTTATTGTGTTTAAAAAGCCAGGAAAATAGATTGAAATGCCGGGGATCGATCGCAATTAGAGTCACACAAGATGGGAGCCTGGAAGGCAAGCGAAGAGGAAACAGAGCGACGATCACGGCCGGGGCTGATGCCACATCACACCGTAGGACTAGTTGCAAAAGGAGATGAAAAAGTTGAGAATCTGTCAGCCAGGGCGTGATGCTCATCACGACCGTTAGCGGGGCATATTGAGCGAGGAGACCAGGGGCGGAATCTGTCACCCGGCCGTGATAGCCCATCACGACGCGATGTGATCACTTCATGGCAGAAGCACATGGCGTGATCGCGCCGCCGTGATGGCCATCACTACTGCGTGATGCGTGTTACTTGGATCGTAAGAAACAGAATTGGATCTAATTTGAGTTAGATTAGGACTCCAACTCCCGCCAGTTCTATAAATATGGGATCAAGTCAGAGGCTTGAGGACACTTTGGCTGCTACCATTTAGGCTTTAACTTAGGATCTCTTCTTTCTCCTCCTCTTCTTCCTCTCGATTTTCGATTTGATAAATTTTGTAATCGCTTGCTGTCACTATGACAAAGCTGAGTAGTCGTCTAGTTTCTAGGAATGGGGCTATGCCCGAAACTTGTTTATGGTGATGTATAGATTTTGACTTCTTGTTAATTCAGATTTGTTTTTGATTCATCCCTATCGTTTTTAATTACTGCAGAATCCGTGGGCCACTTCTTCTTCTCCTCTTCTTCTCTCGATTTTCTGATTTGATAAATTTTGTAACTAGCTTGTTGTCACCATGACAAAGCTTGAGTAGTCGTCTAGTTTCTAGGAATTGGGGGCTATCCCGAAACTTTTTATGGTGATGTATAGATTTTGACTTCTTGTTAATTCAGATTTGTTTTTGATTCGATCCCTATAGCTTTTAATTACTCATGAGGTCGGTGGCCAACTTGTTTGCGTGCCATAGATACACTAAGGACGAACCTAGCGGTGAACTTAGGTGTCGGATCCATAGGAATCGAACTTGGGAGGCCAAAATCACGAGAGTTGGAAGCCGTCCCTCGAGGATCCACGAATCGCCACAAAACTCAGGGTCCGATCTAAAATTCAATACCCACGAGAGTAGGGATTGATTTAATTCGGGCACGGCTTTTGTAACCCGAGAGGGAGCATTAGCTAACTTAGGACAGATTCGCCTTCAAAAGATTTTTTGGTAATTGACAAGAAGAGAAATGGGTTGAATCATAAACTGTTTTTGCTGGTATCCCAATTCCTGGAACCCTTTTAAATTTGAAAACCCCGATTAGAATACGGGTTGTTTTATTTAATTGCGAAATTGAAATTGGTCATTACTTTGATCTTATTTCAAATATTCAAAAAACCTTTTCAAAACCTTAGTCCAGTTTTATCGATTTCCTAATTAGTTGAAGTTTGAGATCACGGTCCCTGTGGGATCGATCTTTTTATAACTTGGCAACGAATCCGGTACACTTGCCGGGATTTATCACATCAGCTTTCAAGATGCTTATCTTGAGAGTTTGAACTTGACTCACCTTTTTCCGAATGTAACTCGATCTTTGAAGCTTTTGAGAGCTCTTAACATTTTCTTCGAGTAGCTCTTAACCCTTTCATCTGGTTGATTTTGAAATACCTACTAACTTGACACTTGACCTTGAATGTCATTATTTTTTACAGATCTTAAAGGTGTATCTCGGGAATAAACTTTCCTAATATCTTTTCCAATTTTATGAGAAAATAGTTTTCATACAAGTTCTT
>JAUPTC010002298.1:0-14546 GCA_030762895.1 Sophora flavescens | reverse complement strand
GACCTAAAACCTAATTTTGACTCGAAACCCTAATTTTAACCCAAAACCCAATTTCTAACCTTATTTTTTTACCGAAAATCCTAATTTTAACTCAAAACCCTAATTCAAACCCTTAACCCTATGTTGGACCCAAAACCTTAATTTTAACCCAAAGCCCTAATTTTGACCTAAAACCCTAATTCTAACCCTATTTTTGACCCAAAACCCTATTTCAAACCCTAAACCCCAGTTTTGACCACGAACCCTAATTTTGACCCGAAACCCAAATTTTACCGAAATCCCAAATTCTAACCCTATGCCGTAATTTTGACCCAGAACCCTAATTTTAAACCAAAACCCTAATTCTAACCTTAGTTTTGACCCACAACCCTATTTTTAACTCAAAACCCTAATTCAAACCCTAAACCCTAATTTTGACCCTAAACCCAAAATTTGACCCAAAAACCTAATTTTAACCCGTAACCCTAATTTTAACACAAACCCCTAATTCTTACCCTATTTTTGACCCAAAACCCTATTTTAAACTCAAAACCCTATTTCAAACCCTATTTCAAACCCTAAATCTGAAACAATCTTAATTTTGACTCGAAACCCTAATTTTAAACCAAAACCCCAATTCTTACCCTTTTTTTGACCCAAAACCCTATTTTTAACTCAAAACCTTAATTCAAACCCTAACTCTAATTTTGACCCAAAACCCTAATTTGGACCCAATACACAAATTTTAACCCCAAACCCTAATTCTAACCCTATTTTTGACAGAACCCTAATTTTGACCCGAAACCCTAATTTTACCCAAAAGCCTAATTCTAACCCTCAACCAAAACCCAAATTTTAACCCAAAACCCTAATTTTAACCCAAAACCCTAATTCTAACCCTATTTTTGACCCAAAATCCTATTTTTAACTCAAAACCCTAATTCAAACCCGAAACCCAAAATTTGACCCGAAACCCTAATTTTAACCCGAAACCCTAATTCTAACCCCAAAACATATTTTTAACTGAAAACCCTATTTCAAAACCTAAACCCTAATTTTGACCCAAAACCCAAAATCTGACCTAGAACCCTAATTTTGACCCGTAACCTTAATTTTAATGCAAAACCCCAATTCTAACCCTATTTTTGACCCGAAACCCTATTTTAAACTCAAAACCCTATTTAAAACCCTAAACCCTAAATCTGACCTAGAACCCTAATTTTGACCCGAAACCCTAATTTTAAACCAAAACCCCAATTCTAACCCTATTTTTGACCCAAAAACATATCTTTAACTCAAAACCCTAATTCAAACCCTAAACCCTAATTTGTACAGAAAACCATAATTTTGAACCAAAACCCTAATACTAACCCTATTTTTGACCCAAAACCCTATTTTAAACTCAAAACCCTATTTCAAACCCTAAACCCTAACTTTGACCATAATCCTAAAATTTGACCCAAAAACCTAATTTTGACTTGAAACCCTAATTTTAACTCAAAACCCAATTTCTAACCTTATTTTTTTTACCCACAACCCTATTTTTAACTCAAAACCCTAATTCAAACCCTAATTTCGAACCTAAACCTTAAACCCTAATTCTAACCCTATTTTTGACCCGAAACCCTATTTTAAACTCAAAACCCTATTTAAAACCCTAAACCCTAATTCAAACCCTAATTTTGAAACTAAACCCTAATTTTGACCCTAAACCCAAAATTTGACCAAAAAACCTAATTTTGACCCGTAACCCTAATTTTAATGCAAAACCCTAATTCTAACCCTATTTTTGACCCGAAACCCTATTTTAAAATCAAAACCCTATTTAAAACCCTAAACCCTAAATCTGACCCAGAACCCTAATTTTGACCCGAAACCCTAATTTTAAACCAAAACCGCAATTCTAACCCTATTTTTGACCCAAAACCCTATATTTAACTCAAAGCCTTAATTCAAACCTTAAACTCTAATTTTGACACCGAACCCTAATTTTGACCCGAAACCCTAAGTTTACCCAAAATCCTAATTCTACCCCAAATTCTAACACAAAGCCCTAATTTTGACACAACCCTAATTTTAACCCAAAACCCTAATTCTAACCCTATTTTTGACCCAAAAACATATCTTTAACTCAAAACCCTAATTCAAACCCTAAACCCTAATTTGTACAGAAAACCCTAATTTTCACCCAAAACCCTAATACTAACCCTATTTTTGACCCAAAACCCTATTTTAAACTCAAAACCCTATTTGAAACCCTAAACCCTAACTTTGACCATAATCCCAAAATTTGACCCAAAAACCTAATTTTGACTCGAAACCCTAATTTTAACCCAAAACCCAATTTCTAACCTTATTTTTTTACCGAAAATCCTAATTTTAACTCAAAACCCTAATTCAAACCCTTAACCCTATGTTGAACCCAAAACCTTAATTTTAACCCAAAGCCCTAATTTTGACCTAAAACCCTAATTCTAACCCTACTTTTGACCCAAAACCCTATTTCAAACCCTAAACCCCAGTTTTGACCGCGAACCCTAATTTTGACCCGAAACCCAAATTTTACCGAAATCCCAAATTCTAACCCTAAGCCGTAATTTTGACCCAGAACCCTAATTTTAAACCAAAACCCTAATTCTAACCTTAGTTTTGACCCAAAACCCTATTTTTAACTCAAAACCCTAATTCAAACCCTAAACCCTAATTTTGACCCTAAACCCAAAATTTGACCCAAAAACCTAATTTTAACCCGTAACCCAAATTTTAACACAAACCCCTAATTCTTACCCTATTTTTGACCCAAAACCTTATTTTAAACTCAAAACCCTATTTCAAACCCTATTTCAAACCCTAAATCTGACACAATCTTAATTTTGACTCGAAACCCTAATTTTAAACCAAAACCCCAATTCTTACCCTTTTTTGACCCAAAACCCTATTTTTAACTCAAAACCTTAATTCAAACCCTAACTCTAATTTTGACCCAAAACCCTAATTTGGACCCAATACACAAATTTTAACCCCAAACCCTAATTCTAACCCTATTTTTGACAGAACCCTAATTTTGACCCGAAACCCTAATTTTACCCAAAAGCCTAATTCTAACCCTCAACCAAAACCCAAATTTTAACCCAAAACCCAAATTTTAACCCAAAGCCCTAATTTTGACCCAAAACCCTAATTCTAACCCTATTTTTGACCCAAAATCCTATTTTTAACTCAAAACCCTAATTCAAACCCGAAACCCAAAATTTGACCCGAAACCCTAATTTTAACCCGAAACCCTAATTCTAACCCCAAAACATATTTTTAACTGAAAACCCTATTTCAAAACCTAAACCCTAATTTTGACCCAAAACCCAAAATCTGACCTAGAACCCTAATTTTGACCCGTAACCTTAATTTTAATGCAAAACCCCAATTCTAACACTATTTTTGACCCGAAACCCTATTTTAAACTCAAAACCCTATTTAAAACCCTAAACCCTAAATCTGACCTAGAACCCTAATTTTGACCCGAAACCCTAATTTTAAACCAAAACCCCAATTCTAACCCTATTTTTGACCCAAAAACATATCTTTAACTCAAAACCCTAATTCAAACCCTAAACCCTAATTTGTACAGAAAACCCTAATTTTCACCCAAAACCCTAATACTAACCCTATTTTTGACCCAAAACCCTATTTTAAACTCAAAACCCTATTTGAAACCCTAAACCCTAACTTTGACCATAATCCCAAAATTTGACCCAAAAACCTAATTTTGACTCGAAACCCTAATTTTAACCCAAAACCCAATTTCTAACCTTATTTTTTTACCGAAAATCCTAATTTTAACTCAAAACCCTAATTCAAACCCTTAACCCTATGTTGGACCCAAAACCTTAATTTTAACCCAAAGCCCTAATTTTGACCTAAAACCCTAATTCTAACCCTATTTTTGACCCAAAACCCTATTTCAAACCCTAAACCCCAGTTTTGACCACGAACCCTAATTTTGACCCGAAACCCAAATTTTACCGAAATCCCAAATTCTAACCCTAAGCCGTAATTTTGACCCAGAACCCTAATTTTAAACCAAAACCCTAATTCTAACCTTAGTTTTGACCCAAAACCCTATTTTTAACTCAAAACCCTAATTCAAACCCTAAACCCTAATTTTGACCCTAAACCCAAAATTTGACCCAAAAACCTAATTTTAACCCGTAACCCTAATTTTAACACAAACCCCTAATTCTTACCCTATTTTTGACCCAAAACCCTATTTTAAACTCAAAACCCTATTTCAAACCCTATTTCAAACCCTAAATCTGACACAATCTTAATTTTGACTCGAAACCCTAATTTTAAACCAAAACCCCAATTCTTACCCTTTTTTTGACCCAAAACCCTATTTTTAACTCAAAACCTTAATTCAAACCCTAACTCTAATTTTGACCCAAAACCCTAATTTGGACCCAATACACAAATTTTAACCCCAAACCCTAATTCTAACCCTATTTTTGACAGAACCCTAATTTTTACCCGAAACCCTAATTTTACCCAAAAGCCTAATTCTAACCCTCAACCAAAACCCTATGTTTGACCCAAAACCCAAATTTTAACCCAAAGCCCTAATTTTGACCCAAAACCCTAATTCTAACCCTATTTTTGACCCAAAATCCTATTTTTAACTCAAAACCCTAATTCAAACCCGAAACCCAAAATTTGACCCGAAACCCTAATTTTAACCCGAAACCCTAATTCTAACCCCAAAACATATTTTTAACTGAAAACCCTATTTCAAAACCTAAACCCTAATTTTGACCCTAAACCCAAAATCTGACCTAGAACCCTAATTTTGACCCGTAACCTTAATTTTAATGCAAAACCCCAATTCTAACCCTATTTTTGACCCGAAACCCTATTTTAAACTCAAAACCCTATTTAAAACCCTAAACCCTAAATCTGACCTAGAACCCTAATTTTGACCCGAAACCCTAATTTTAAACCAAAACCCCAATTCTAACCCTATTTTTGACCCAAAAACATATCTTTAACTCAAAACCCTAATTCAAACCATAAACCCTAATTTGTACAGAAAACCATAATTTTGAACCAAAACCCTAATACTAACCCTATTTTTGACCCAAAACCCTATTTTAAACTCAAAACCCTATTTCAAACCCTAAACCCTAACTTTGACCATAATACCAAAATTTGACCCAAAAACCTAATTTTGACTCGAAACCTTAATTTTAACCCAAAACCCAATTTCTAACCTTTTTTTTTTTTACCCAAAACCCTATTTTTAACTTAAAACCCTAATTCAAACCCTTAACCCTATGTTGGACCCAAAACCCTAATTTTAACCCAAAGTGCTAATTTTGACCTAAAACCCTAATTCTAACCCTATTTTTGACCCAAAACCCTATTTCAAACCCTAAACCCTAATTTTGACCCTAAACCCTAAATTTGACACCGAACCATAATTTTGACCCGAAACCACAATTTTACCCTAAACCCTAATTCTAACACTAATCCCTAATTTTGACCCAGAACCCTAATTTTAACCCAAAACCTTAATTCTAACCCTAATTTTGACGCAAAAACTTATTTTAAAATCAAAACCCTAATTCAAACCCTAAACCCTAATTTGTACCAAAACCCTATTTTTAACTCAAAACCTTAATTCAACCCTAAACCATAATTTTGACCCAAACCCCAAATTTGGACCAAAAACCCAAATTTGGACCCAAAACCCAAGCTTTGACCCAAAACCGTAATTCTAACCCTAATTCTAACCCCAAAACCATAATTCTAAACCTTAAATTTGACCAAGAACCCTAATTTTTCCCAAAACCCTAATTTTAACCCAAAACCCTAATCCTAACCCCATTTTTGACCCAAAACCCTATTTTAAACTCAAAACCTAATTCAAACCCTAAACCCTAAATAGGACCCAGAACCCTAATTTTGACCAGAAACCCTAATTTTACCCAAAAGCCTAATTCTAACAATAATTCAAACACTAAACCCTAATTTTGACCCAGAACCCAAATTTTGACCCGAAACCCGAAATTTTAGCCCAAAACCCTAATTTTAACACTATTTTAAACTCAAAACCCTAATTCAAACCTTGACCCAAAACCCTAATTTAACACCAAATCCCTAATTTTGACCCAAAAGCCTATTTTAAACTCAACCCTAATTCAAACCCTAAACCCTAATTTTGATCATAAACCCTAATTTTAACCCAAAACCCTAATTGTTACTCCGAAGCCCTAAATTTGACCCCGAACCCAAATTTTTCCCAAAACCCTAATTTTAACTCAAAACCCTAATTTTAACCCAAAACCCTAATTCTAACCTTATTTTTGAACAAAAACTATATTTTTAAGTCAAAACCTAATTCAAACCCTAAACCCTTATTTGCACCCTAAATTTGACGCAGAACCCTAATTTTGACCAGAAACCCAAATTTTACCCAAAAGCCTAATTCTAACCTTAATTCAAACCCCTAAACCCTAATTTTGACCCAGAACCCTAATTTTGACCCGAAACCCTAAATTTTAACCCAAAACCCTAATTCTAACCTTATTTTTTGACCCAAAACCCTATTTTTAACACAAAGCCCTAATTCAAACCCTAATTTCGAACCTAAACCCTAAATTTGACCCAGAACCCTAATTTTGATCTGAAACCCTTGTTTTAACCCAAAACCCAAATTCAAACCCTAAACCCCAATATGGACCCAAAACCCAAATTTTGACCAAAACCCTAATTTTAACCCAAAGCCTTAATTCTGACCCAAAACCCTAATTCTAACCGTATTTTTGACCCAAAACACTATTTCAAACCCTAAACCCTAATTTTGATCCAAAACCCTAAATTTGACACACAACCCTAATTTTAACCCAAATCCCTAATTTTAACCCAAAGCCCTAATTCTAACCCTATTCTTGACCCAAAATCCTATTTTTAACTCAAAACCCTAATTCAAACCCTAAACCCTAATTTTACCTCAAAACCCAAAATTTGACCCGAAACCCTAATTTTAACCCAAAACCCTAATTCTGACCCAAAAACCTATTTTAACTCAAAACCCTAATTCAAACCCTAAACCCTATGTTTACCCCAAAACCCTGATTTTAACCCAAAGCCCTAATTTTGACCTAAAACCTAATTTTAACACTATTTCTAACCCAAAACCCTATTTTAAACTCAAAACCATATTACAAACCCTAAACCCTAAACCCTAAATCCTAAATTTGACTCCGAACCCAAATTTTGACCCGAAACCCTAATTTTACCGAAAACCCAAATTCTAACCCAAATTCTAACCCTAGCCCTAATTTTGACCCAGAACCCTAATTTTAAACCAAAACCCTAATTCTAACCCTATCAAAAGCCTATTTCAAATCGTAAACCCTAATTTTAACCCTAAACCCTAAATTTGACCCCGAACCATAATTTTGACCCGAAACCCCAATTTTACCCAAAACCCTAATTCTAACCCTAAACCCAAATTTTAACCCAAAACCCTAATTTTAACCCAAATTCCTAATTCTAACACTATTTTTGACCCAAAACACTATTTTAAACTCAAAACCCTATTACAAACCCTAAACCCTAATTTTGACCCTAAACCCTAAATTTGACCCCGAACCCTAATTTTGACCCTAAACCCTAAATTTGACCCCGAACCCTAATTTTACCCAAAATCCTAATTCTAACCCAAATCCCTAATTTTGACATAGAACCCTAATTTTAACCAAAAACCCTAATTCTAACCCTATTTTTGAACCAAAAACATATCTTTAACTCAAAACCCTAGTTCAAACCCTAAACCCTAATTTGTACCAAAAACCCTAATTTTGACCCAAAACCTTAATTTTAACCCAAAGCCCTATTTTTTACCCAAAACCCTAATACTAACCCGACTTTTGACCCAAAACCCTATTTTAAACTCAACCCAATTTCAAACCCTAAACCCTAACTTTGACCATAAACCCAAAATTAGACCCAAAAACCTAATTTTGACTCGAAACCATAATTTTAACCCAAAACCTTAATTCTAACCTTAATTTTGACCCAAAACCCTATTTTTAACTCAAAACCTTAATTCAAACCCCAAACCCTAATTTTGACCAAAAACCCAAATTTGGACCCAAAACCCTAATTCTAACCCTATTTTGACCCAAAACCCTATTTTAAACTCAACCTAATTCAAACCCTAAACCCTAAATTTGACCCAGAACCCTAATTTTGAACCGAAACCCTAATTTTACCCAAAAGCCTAATTCTAACCCTAATTCAAACCCTAAACCCTAATTTTGACCCAGAACCGTAATATTGACCCGAAACCCTAATTTTTAACCCAAAACCCTAATTTTAACCCTATTTTTGACACAAAACCCTATTTTAAACTCAAAACCCTAATTCAAACCCTAAACCCTAATTTTGATCCTAAACACTAATTTTAACCCAAAACCCTAATTGTAACCCAAAATCCTAATTTTGACTCAAAACCCTAATTCTAACCCTATTTTGACCCAAAACCCTATTTTTAACTCAAAACCTTAATTCAAACCCTAAACTCTAATTTTGAGCCAAAACCCTAATTAGGATCCAATACCCAAAATTTAACCCCAACCCCTAATTCTAACCTTAGTTTTGACCCAAAACCCTATTTTTAACTCAAAACCCTATTTCAAACCCTACTTCAAACCCTAAATCTGACCCAGAATCCTAATTTTGACTCGAAACCCTAATTTTAAACCAAAACCCCAATTCTAACCCAATTTTTGACCCAAAACCCTATTTTTAACACAAAACCTTAATTCAAACCCTAAACTCTAATTTTGACCCAAAACCCTAATTTGGAACCAATACACAAATTTTAACCCCAAACCCTAATTCTAACCCTATTTTTGACCCAAAACCCTATTTTAAACTCAAAACCTAATTCAAACCCTAAACCCTAATATGGACCCCAAATTTGACCCAGAACCCTAATTTTGACCCGAAACCCTAATTTTACCCAAAAGCCTAATTCTAACCCTCCACCAAAACCCTAATTTTAACCCAAAACCCAAAATTTAACCCAAAGCCCTAATTTTGACGTAAAACCCTAATTCTAACCCTATTTTTGACCCAAAATCCTATTTTTAACTCAAAACCCTAATTCAAACCCTAAACCCAAAATTTGACCGGAAACCCTAATTTTAACCCGAAACCCTAATTCTAACCCCAAAACCTATTTTTAACTGAAAACCCTAACTCAAAACCTATTTTTGACCCATAACCCTAATTTTGACCCGAAACCCTAAATTTTAACCCAAAACCATAATTTTAACCCTATTTTTGACCCAAAACCCTATTTTATCTCAAAACCCTAATTCACCCTAAACCCAAATTCAAACCCTAATTTTAAAACTAAACCCTCAATTTGACCCTAAATCCAAAATTTGACCAAAAAACCCAATTTTGACCCGTAACCCCAATTTTAATGCAAAACCCTAATTTAACTCAAAACCCTATTTAAACCGAAACCCTATTTGAACCGAAACCCTATTTTAAACCGAAACCCTAATTAAAACGAAACCCTAATTAAACCGAAACCCTAATTAAACCGAAACCCTAATTGAACTCAAAACCCTAATTGAACCGAAACCCTATTTTAAACTCAAAACCCTATTTAAAACCCTAAACCCTAATTCAAACCCTAATTTTGAAACTAAACCCTAATTTTGACCCTAAACCCAAAATTTGACCAAAAAAGCTAATTTTGACCCGTAACCCTAATTTTAATGCAAAACCCTAATTCTAACCCTATTTTTGACCCGAAACCCTATTTTAAACTCAAAACCCTATTTAAAACCCTAAACCCTAAATCTGACCCAGAACCCTAATTTTGAGCCGAAACCCTAATTTTAAACCAAAACCCCAATTCTAACCCTATTTTTGACCCAAAACCCTATTTTTAACTCAAAGCCTTAATTCAAACCTTAAACTCTAATTTTGACACCGAACCCTAATTTTTACCCGAAACCCTAAGTTTACCCAAAATCCTAATTCTAACCCAAATTTTAACACAAAGCCCTAATTTTGACACAACCCTAATTTTAACCCAAAACCCTAATTCTAACCCTATTTTTGACCCAAAAACATATCTTTAACTCAAAACCCTAATTCAAACCCTAAACCCTAATTTGTACAGAAAACCATAATTTTGACCCAAAACCCTAATTCTAACCTTATTTTTGGCCCAAAAAACACAAAACCTTAATTCAAACCCTAAACCCTAATTTTGACCCAAAACCCCAATTTGGACCCAAAATCCAAATTTTGTCCCAAAACCCTAATTCTAACCCTATCTTGACCCAAAACACTATTTTAAACTCAAAACCCTAAACCCTAATTTTGATCCTAAAGCATAAATTTGACCAAGAACAATTATTTTAACCCAAAACCCTAATTCTAACCCTATTTTTGACCCAAAACCCTATTTTAAACTCAAAACATAATTCAAACCCTAAACCCTAATTTGGACCCTAAACCCTAAATTTGACCAAAACCCTAATTTTACCTAAAAGCCTACTTCTAACCCTACACCCTAATTTTGACCCGGAACGCTAATTTTGACACGAAACCCTAAATTTTAACCCAAAACTCTAATTTTAACCCTATTTTTGACCCAAAAACCTATTTTAAACTCAAAACCCTAATTCAAACCCTGAACCCTAATTTTGATCATAAACAGTTATTTTAACTCAAAACCCTATTTGTATCCCAAAGCCCAAATTTTGACCCAAAACCCTAATTCTAACCCAATTTTTGACCCAAAACCCTATTTTAAACTCAATCCTTTTTCAAACCCTAAACCCTAATTTTGACCCTAAAACTTAAATCTGACCCAGAACCCTAATTTTGACTTAAAACCCTAATTTTAAACCAAAGCCCTAATTCTAACCCTATTTTTGACCCAAAACCCTATTTTTAACTCAAAACTTTAATTCAAACCCTGAACTCTAATTTTGAGCCAAAACCGTAATTTGGACCCAATACCCAAATTTTAACCCCAAACCCTAATTCTAACCCTATTTTTGACACAAAACCCTATTTTAAACTCAAAACCCTATTTCAAACCCTAAACCCTAAATCTGACCCAGAACCCTGATTTTGACCCGAAACCCTAATTTTAAAACAAAACCCTAATTCTAACCCTATTTTTTACCAAAACCCTATTTTTAACTCAAAAACTTAATTCAAACCCTAAACTCTAATTTTGACCCAAAACCCTAATTTTGACCCAATACCCAAATTTTAACCCCAAACCCTAATTCTAACCTTATTTTGACCCAAAACCCTATTTTAAACTCAAAACCCTAATTCATACCCTAAACCCTAATTTTGATCCTAAACCCTAAATTTAACCCAAAAGCCTAATTTTTCCCAAAACTCTAATTTTAAACCAAAACCCTAATTTTAAACCAAAACCCTAATTCTAACCCTACTTTTGACCAAAAACCCTATTTTAAACACAAAACCTAATTCAAACCCCAAACCATAATTTGGACCCTAAATTTGACCCAGAACCGTAATTTTAACCCGAAACCCTAATTTTACCCAAAAGCCTAATTCTAACCTTAATTCAAACCTAAAACCCTAATTTTGACCCAGAACCCTAATTTTGACCCGAAATCCTAAATTTTATCCCAAAACCCTAATTATAACCTTATTTTTGACCCAAAACCCTATTTTTCACACAAAGCCCTAATTCGAACCCAAATTTTGAAACTAAACCCTAAATTTGACCCAGAACCCTAATTTTGATCCGAAACCCAAGTTTTAACCCAAAACCCAAATTCAAAACCTTATTTGGACCCAAAACCCAAATTCTGACCCAAAACCCAAATTTTAACCCAAAGCCTTAATTTTGACCAAAAACCCTAATTCTAACCGTATTTTTGACCCAAAACCCTATTTTAAACTCAAAACCCTATTTCAAATCCTAAACCCTAATTTTGATCCGAAACCCTAAATTAGACCCAGAACCCTAATTTTGACCCGAAACCCTAATTTTAAACCAAACCCATAATTTTAACCCAAATCCCTAATTTTAACCCGAAGCCCTAATTTTGACCCAAAACCCTAATTCTAACCCTATTTTTGACCCAAAATCCTAATTTTTACTCAAAACCCTATTTCAAACCCTAAACCCTAATTTTGATCTGAAACCTTAAATTTGACCCAGAACCCTAATTTTGACCCGAAACCCTAATTTTAAACCAAAGCCCTATTTTTAACCCAAAGCCCTAATTTTGACCTAAAACCCTAATTCTAACACTATTTTTGCCCCAAAACCCTATTTTAAACTCAAAAACCTATTACAAACCCTAAACCCTAGTTTTGACACTAAACACTAAATTTGACCCCGAACCTTAATTTTGACCCGAAACCCTAATTTTACCAAAAATCCTAAATTTGACCCCGAACCTTAATTTTAACCTAGAGCCCTATTTTTGACCCAAAACCAAAGCATAAATTTGACCCAGAACCCTAATTTTTCCCAAAATCCTAATTTTAAATCAAAACCCTAATTTTAACCCAAAACCCTAATTCTAACCCGACTTTTGACCCAAAACCCTATTTTAAACAGAAAACCTAATTCAAACCCTAAACCCTAATTTGCACCCTAAATTTGACCCAGGCCATAATTTTGACTCAAAACCTAATTTTACCCAAAAGCCTAATTCTAACCCTAATTCAAACCTAAAACCCTAAATTTGACCCAGAACACTAATTTTGATCGGAAACCCTAGTTTTAACCCAAAACCCAAATTCAAACCCTAAACCCTAATTTGGACCCAAAACCCAAATTTTGACCCAAAACGCTATTTTCAACCCAAAGCCCTAATTTTGACCCAAAACCCTAATTCAAACCCTAAACCCTATGTTTGACCCAAAACCTTTTAACCCAAAGCCCTAATTTTGACGTAAAACCCTAATTCTAACACTATTTTTGGCCCAAAACCCTATTTCAAACCCTAAACCCTAATTTTGACCCTAAACACTAAATTTGACCCCGAACCCTAATTTTGACCCGAAACCCTAATTTTACCCAAAATACTATTTATAACCCAAATTCCAACCCTAAGCCTTTTTTTGACACAGAACCCTAATTTTAACCCAAAACCCTAATTCTAACCTTATTTTTGACCCAAAAACATATCTTTAACTCAAAACCCTAATTCAAAACCTAAACCCGAATTTGTACCAAAAACCCTAATTTTGTCCCAAAACCTTAATTTTAACCCAGAGAACTTAATTTTGACCCAAAACCCTAATACTAACCCTATTTTTGACCCAAAACCCTATTTCAAACCCTAAACCCTAACTTTTACCATAAACCCAAAATTTGACCCCAAAACCTTATTTTGACTCGAAACCCTAATTTTAACCCAAAACCCTAATTCTAACCCTATTTTTGACCCAAAACCCTATTTTAAACTCAAAACCCTATTTCAACCCTAAACCTAATTTGACCCAAACCCTAATTTTAAACGAAAACCCTATTTCTAACCCTATTTTTGACCCAAAACCCTATTTTAACTCAAAACCTTAATTCGAACCCTAAACTCTAATTTTGAGCCAAAACCTTAATTTGGACCTAATACCCAAATTTTAACCCCAAACCCTAATTTTAACCTTATTTTTGACCCAAAACCCTATTTTTAATACAAAATCTTAATTCAAACCCTAAACCCTAATTTTGACCCAAAACCCAAGTTTTGACACAAAACCCTAATTCTAACCCTATTTCGACCCAAAACCTTATTTTTAACTCAAAACCCTAATTCAAACCCTAAACCCTATTTATGACCCTAAACCCACAATTTGACACAAAAACTTAATTTTGACTTGTAACCCTAATTTTAACGCAAACCCCAAATTCTAATCCTATTTTTGACCCAAAACCCTATTTTAAACTCAAAACCCAATTTCAAACGCAAAACCCTAAATCTGACCCAGAACCCTAATTTTGACCCGAAACCCTAATTTTAAACCAAAACCTGAATTCTAACCCTATTTTTGACCCAAAACCCTATTTTTAACTCAAAAACTTATTCAAACCCTAAACTCTAATTTTGACCCAAAACCCTAATTTGGACCCAATACCCAAATTTTAACCCCAAACCCTAATTCTAACCTTATTTTTGACCCAAAACCCTATTTTAAACTCAAAACCCTAATTCAAACCCTAAACCCTAATTTTGATCCTAAACCCTAAATTTGACCCAGAACCCTAATTTTTCCCAAAATCCTAATTTTAAATCAAAACCCTAATTTTAACCCAAAACCCTAATTCTAACCCTACTTTTGACCCAAAACCCTATTTTAAACACAAAACCTAATTCAAACACTAAACCCTAATTTGGACCCTAAATTTGACCCAACGTAATTTTGACCAAAACCCTAATTTTACACAAAAGCCTAATTCTAACCCTAATTCAAACCTAAAACACTAATTTTGACCCAGAACCCTAAGTTTGACCCGAAACCCTAAATTTTAACCCAAAACC
>JAUPTC010002297.1:0-14546 GCA_030762895.1 Sophora flavescens | reverse complement strand
AGCATAACTGACTAAGCTGTTGCCACCTCACCGGGAACCGGTGATGGAGTTTAAGCACTTTGGATTTTGCACCATAAGTAGGATCAGAGAGTTGGACAAACTTCTATTGGGAGACTTTGTAGATAAAAGAGGTGGTGTGACACGAAGGGGAGTGAGAAGTCCACGCACTCGGCGAAGTCATCATAATTGTCAGGTGCTCACCCCATAAAGTACCAAGTTTGGGAAGCATGGAATGAACTCCCCGCTCTTTGTCAAATCTGGAGCCTGCTGTTAATGGGATCCTGGTAGAGCAGACCCTTCAATGAGTTTTCTTAACCTTGCTCTTTTATTTTCTTTCCTTGCTTTATTTACGCTTTGAAAACAATAAATGCACAGAATAATTTGAGAAGCTCGGGAGTTGTGTAGTCTTTTGTTGGCAAGTTTATTGGATTTTATTAATTTTAAGCCAGATGGTTGCATGTTATGTGATATTGTTCCCCAAGGATATGAAATTTTTGAAAAATGATCCCCATGTGATTGAAACCGAACTTTGAGATTTTATTGTGATAAGACGTTTATGCAAGTTTGGGGTGATGGGGAAGCACACACTAGGATTGAATCTGTGAACCAATTTGCGCCAGGATATCCCGAGGTGGGGTTTTGAGCCTCCAACATGTTTTAAACTGTGGCAAATCACTTTTGATTGCACTTTCCCGAATTTACTTGAATCTCTTTTTGGTTTGCATGATTATGTGTTTGCTTCAAATGATTTAGGCATTTTCTTTGTAAATAGCTACTTAGCCTAAAATAGCAAATCCTAATGCATGTTCCTAGTTAGCCCATTGAGCCTATTAGCCTGTTAATTCTTGATAACCTAATATTATAAGCCCAAAAATGGAAAATATCATATTTAACTTAGATCTTAGGATTAGGAGAGCATGGAATCTTAGAATAGGTGCAGAAACTAAGTTGGGGTGGGTGAGGTGTAATATATTTGTTTGGGATTGAGAAAAATTTATGAAAAAAACTATTTATTAAAAAAAAAGAAGAAAAAAAAAAAGAAAAAAAAGAAAAATTACCTAATGCAAAAAAATAAAAGGTTACTTAGTCTACCCAAAGCAAAATGAAAAATGAAAAAGGAAGCTTGAGTTAAATTCAAAGTGTAAAAATGTTTCATGCTCTCTTAGTTCCTAGGGTCTTGAATAGTTCCTTTCTATATCCATACCCTTGCTTGAGGCCCCATTACAACCCATAAAGACCATTTTGATGTTGCTTGCATACCTTTATATTTTCTGTAGGGGACCATTTTGAATGAAAATCAAATTTATGGGAAGGTACTCTTAAAAGTGAAGCTGAGTGAATTGTTGATAACCTAGACCTGGCTTAGGCGAATGAGTGAACACAAATTTCACAGCCTTCAGAGGAAGCGGTTGTTTTGAATTTGGTGATCTCCACTCTTGTGTGTAACTTAGATCCCCTGCTTTGATTAATGATTGTTTGAATTAGCAAGAGCCTATACCGATTGTTTGGAATAAATGGATGTGGGGATTACTTTGTTTTAAAGGGAACATTGAAGAAACAATTGTTTTGATAAATTGCTTGGGGTGTGCAAGAAATGATTGAATTCTTAAGCTTGCCATGTCTTGAATCTTTTAAGTTTTAAGTTTTAGTTTGCTTAAGGACAAAGCAAAGTTTAAGTTTAGAGACATATTTTGATGATATCACAGTTTATTGGTTTTATAACTAATAAAAACCTTGGCTTTGTGATAATTGCTATATCATTTGCACTTCAAATTAGACTTGATTGTCCTTGGTAGTATTTGAGTTTGTAAAGTGTTTTTAGGTTAATTTAGTTTGATTTAGAGTTAAATAAAGTGCTTATGTTATTTGTTTTTCGGGGCAATAAGAAGAGCAAGAAGGGAAGTACACAGGCAGAGGCCATCACGCCCCTAGGCAGATGTGTGAGTCTATAAAATAAAAACCAGGAGTCAGAACAGGAAGCTAAAAGGAAGCCCAAACAACTTTGGTGAAGAACTCAGATGCTGAATTGATTGTAAATTGGTGGCGTTGAGCCTTGAAGTCGAACATAATTCTTGTCCTTTGGAACTGAGCTGGTCTCAGCAGAAAGATTGGGCCATAACTTGGGATGTAGATGTGGGTTGGAACTGAGAGGCAGGCTGGCAAATGAAAGATCAAACAAAAGATTAACTCTCATGAAGACCATTGTTTTAAACAGAGCCGTTTTGAAGGACTTTAATCCCATGTGAAGTCAGAGCGTTTCGGCTGCCCTGGGTTGAATGTGGACATAACTCCTCATCTTAGTCTCAGAATTCAAGCAAATTAAATTCTTTGGAAGTAGGCAGAAAGTTGCAATTAATAAAGGAGCATTCAGATATTGAGAGAGGAGTGAGTCATAGTTAGGCTGAGTTGGAGGCTAGTGGGTTTGGCTACAGTTTCTTAACTGATTTTGAATAGATTAGTCTTTTGTTTTTATCTTTAGTTATTGTTTCCCTTTCTATTATTGAAGCTAGTCTCTAGAATAATCTCTGGAATTGGTTTCCATTTACATTTTGAGGATTAATATTTCCTGTTTTTGTTTGCTTTTTCTTTCAATACCATGTTACCCATTCCTGTTTGTTGAATTGAGGAGTGTGTAGTGTTGTATTGATTGTTTCAGATGCTATGTTCCTATACTTAATCGCGTTTGTTTGATGCGTGTAATTGTTCATTCCATGTTCGTTTAGTTCATGGGGGCTTAACTTAGTTTGTTTGAATTAGAAATAGGAACATGTGTCAGTAGTACTTCGTTTATTAGTGTTCTGCTGACAAGCGGGGATCGAATGCCTTAGGGCTTGGTTTGAACCAATGATAGAAACCTTTGAACAGTAGGTTTATGGTTTCTTATTTTGTTGTTAATCTCTTAATTCTCTGTTTTGTTTGTTTTCTTTATTTAGTTTCAATCTCCAAAACCCCCAACTTCTTTTAATTTTATTATGCTTTTTAAGAGTCCTTGAGAGGCAGTCTCGAGTTGTCGCTTCCTATCTACATTATTTTGTAAGCGCTCATTCTTTTGGCGTGGCGGCAATAACGTTCAAATGGCTTGCAAAGAAGAAAAATTTAGACCAAGTGGTGGTAGCCTTGGTAAAGTGTAGCTCCAGTGCCCAACACAAGTTTCCTGCACCTAGGTTGGGGATCCCGGATCTTTCACAATTCCTTGTGTCATTGAGGTCTAATAAGTGAGAAGCCCTATCAATTGGAGCAAGTATCACAATCTTATGCCATTATCAATGATGAAGAGGCTTGGAATTCATGATGTGGAACCAACCAGTGACCTACATTCACCCATTTGCGGATAGATCAATTAGGAGACCATATGGTTTGGTGGAGGACTTGCTTGTAAAATTAGGAAAATTCACATATTTCCATGGATTTCTTTTGTGATGTTGGGTATTGAGGAAGATGTGAACATTCCGTTCATTTTGAAGACCCTTCTTAGCTCTGGCCAGAGCCTTAATAGATGTACAGGCGGGGCTTATATTGAGGTGGAATGAAGAACAAATGGTTTTGAACATGTTTGAAAAGGAGCCTATGGACACTTCACCAATTATCCATGATCAAGTTCATTTTTGTGCAGAATTAAGAGGTTCAAGAATTCACAAAGATAAAATGAGAAGAAAGAAGAGCAATGGAAAGAAAGTCTCGGTGGGTAAATCTCATTCAGAGCCACTTTGGCGATATAAGATCGTTCATTCATCAAAGAGGGCAATACACCATTGTTTGATATTGAGAACGAAGTGGGAGTGGTTGAAATAAAAACACCAACAATGCTCCATTCTTCTCATCATTCAAACACGCTTGGCATCCAATAATGGAACGTCGACTGTGATATTAAAAGCGCTATTGGGAAAACCTTGAGCATTTTATTCTTACATTCTTGTTGTTTTTGTTTCTACGAAAAATTTGCAGTTCATTGAGTTGTTAGTGGTTCCTTGTGTTGTAGCCATAATGTGGTGGAATTGATTAGGGTGTTCTGTGATATATCTAAGAAAAGGACCAAAAGGAAGGAGAAAAGACACAAGAGAATGGTGAAAATCACCTGTATGTGGGTGTCGGAGCACTATTGTGGCGTGCGCAAGCAGAAAGCCCATTCAGCGGAAAACTACTTGCCAACCTTGGGCGCTGGAGTGATTCTAGTCTTGAGCAGTAGCCGATGAAAAAAAAAAAATTATTTCACATGCTTTCATCCATGGTGTACAAAATAAAGGGGGTACTATAAAACTCTTTCTTTTTAATCCTCCTTAATTGTTAGTTGTGATAGTTGAATAAATACCCAAACATGCATATATTGCACAGATTTGTCAATAAAGGAATGGGTTTTGTGTGGTCCCATTGAGCATAGCCTTTTGCTTGGCTGAAATTCCCTAGCATCATGTTGTACTTCTTTGAGCATATGATTTCATTCAGCCATTTGATCCTTGTGGTGTTTTGTAGTAATTTTCATGCTATAATTGATGCAACGTTGAATGTCTGGATTTCTCTGCACAGTCATCAAGCGCAGGCTGATCCCAAATGCTCACGGCACATTATCGAGATGACTTGATTTCTTTCATGTGTGATTGTCCATCACTGCGTATTTCTCGGCTTTTTTCTTGCCTTGATGCATGTCACTATTGCATTGTTCTTGTATATGCATAAATGATTGAGGCACCATTTCTTTGTAGAAAGCTCAGGGACCATAATTGCACCATCCTATCATTTGCCATTGCTTCCTTTAATTGAGCCTTAGCCTATTTTTCTTGGTATGATGGCATTCTGAGCCAAAATAAAAAAAACAATTTTGTCCCATATTTTGACAGAGGAATATTTGGGTAAGTTTGGGGATTCTTTTACTTGGGGACAAGCAAATGCAGAATTAAGTTTGGGGTGAGAGTGGGCCACTAAAGATGCCTACTAGAAAAAAAATTTGAAAAAGAGAAAAAATCTGAAAAGAAAAAGAAAAATACGAAAGAGCCAAGAAGCAAAGGAGTATACCAAGTGAGAAGAAAAGGCAAAGAAAAAAAGAAAAGAAAATGAAACAAGAAAAAAGAGGTTGTAAATAAATAAAAGAAATAGCACAAATTGACACCTTGTGAGCTACCTTTCATTTACCTTACTCCAAAAATTTCAACAGCTGGATCCCAGCGGGTGGATTGGGCACAGGGACCAGACCTCTCAAGGCAGGCTGGGTCTGGAGGCTACCCAGGAGTTGACTCAACTCCAGCTTCTAGGCTGGAACAACTCACACTCCTGAAGGTGCAGGAACTTCCAACCGTTAGATGTGACACCAGAGCTGAACCATGCCAAATTTGAACCATCCAACGGTTAAATAAGATTGTGGTGATGATTTCTCACCAAGCGTTCGAACTCTAAAGCTCTCAAAAATGGTGTTTGCAGAGTTCTCTCTGAGTTCCTCTCTTCTGTTTCGACTCTCTCTGTTTAAATGTCTGTGATGGTGACATAAGTGACTTAAGTCAAGTCTTTTATTTTATTTTATATCGGTGTCCCAGCTCATTATGAGAAATTCAGCTTGGAAGCGTAGGCTTCTTGCAGCCAATGGTGAACGTAAATGATGGCAAGTCAAGCATGGCCCTTGTCCTCTCTGGTTGACTTGAAGCATGGCGTGGATACCATAAACAGTGTTGACTTGACAAAGTCAACTCTTTACGATTTAAGTCCGTTCGGCGATCGATTAGCTCAAATTTGAGATATATAAGGCTCATTGGACTGGCAAACAACATAAAACCATCAAAAGTCCCCCCTAATATCTAACTCAATGCTTGTTTATTCGGAGCGTCTCAAAGAAGCGGTGGTGAAACCTAATTCCGTTCTTACGTTCCAAACTCATCCGAAAAGGCTGCGTACCCAACATGTAAGGTCTCTATGCCTCAAATCACCTCTCAACCATGTATTTAAGAGTTCTAACCCTAAACCTCATATGTAAACCACTTCTAAAGTCAGAACGATGTTTGAAATTTGCCATAAAAATGGTAAGCATAGATTCACTTGGTTATAGAATCTAATGACTCATATCCTATAAACTAATAATTGAGTCTAGGGATGCTATATTTCAAGAAGATAGGTTTAACTCAGTCCAAGTCACAAAAATGATGTTTCATAGTAATGCACGCTTGATCTAGAAACCAATGTATTTAATAATGAACTAGAAAGTTTAAACTTAGAAGAAGTCGGAGAGCTAGGAAAAAGAAAGCTATGGAGACTTTTCATGTTTGTATTGTTGAAAGGAGCAAGAGAGTCCATAGACAGTTATGGACCAATATGTTATAATCTTGAGTGATCCGAAGCATTTGAAGGCAATAAAGGTCTCAAGATGCAGCTTCTGGAAGGAAGCTATACAGAAGGAAATAGACTCAATAGGGAATAAAATGTTGAAATTAGTAGACCTCCTGGGTTCCAAACCAATAGGTTATCAAACTGGAATTTTCAAAGGAAAGTGAGGTGAGATGGAATAATGAATAAGTTTAAGCTACCTGGGCTAGATGCTAAGGGTTACACACACAAGGGCATTGACTAAATTTTGATACACATAACATATGCACCTGCTTGCAAGAATTGCCTCAATTATTAGAGATAATGGCACTACATCCATCTATAAGTTTATTGGTGATCAAATAGATGCTACAAAAAACAAGCATTCCTTAATAGAGGGGAACTAGATGAAGGGGTGGATATGACACAACTGAAGGGTTTGTGGTTAATGATCAACAAAAAGAAGGTATGCAAATTGAATAAATCATTGTATATGGAATAATACAAGCTCCTAAATAATGGCGTAAAAGTTTGATCAGTTATTACTAGCCAATGGATATAAAATAAATGGATAAAATAAATGAACTGACAAGTGTATTTATAGTAAATTCCACTATGGCCAAAAAGGTGTCTTGATTTGTTTATATGTTGATGATATATGTTAATATTTGGTAATGATCTAGATGAGGTGGAAAAAACTAAGAGTTTTCTCTCTAGTAATTTTGACGCAGGAAAGACTCGGAGAGGTGGCGTGATACTAGGGATTAGAATCGTAAGAGATGGTGAAAATACAAGTTTGTCGAATCTCACTATGTAGAAAAGGTGTTAAGAAATTTGATCACTTTTTGCTATTGTAATTATTACTCCTTTGACTCCTTAGCACTAATTTAGTATCAAATAAAAGTTGTCAGTACTTCTGACTTGAATACTCAAAAGTAATTGGATGTTTAATGTATGCCATGACATGTACTTGACTAGACATTGCTGCATATGTTGTGGGGAGACTAAGTAGGTATACAAGTAATCCAATCAAACACCATTTATGATGTTCCAAGAGTATTAAAATACTTGAAGGGGACAATGAACATAGTTTGAACTATAGTGGAGCGTATACAGTATTAGAAGGTTACGGATACTAGTTGGGTGATCGCCACCAAAAGGCGGTGCTTCAACAAGCGGTTGGGTCTTCATATTTGGTGGGGGTGCTATTTCTTGGGGATCCAAGAAGAAATAAGCTGCGTGCCGACTCCACCATGGCCTACGAATTCATAGCATTGGCAGCGGAATAAAGAAGATGAGCAAACAGAAGTCGATGTATGAGATACGGTTGGCCAAAGCTAATGACATCGATATCCATACATTGTGATAGTCAATCAACACTATCAAACATATGGGAATATAATGGAAAGTCGAGGTACATTGGGCTAAGATGTAACACCCCTTGGGAATTACCTTGTGAAGACATGTGTGGAAATAAATCAAAGATTTGCTGGTTTCTTCGGAAAATAGGAAACTTATAATTTTGTATAAGTCCAAAAATGGGTGTAATTTTTCTTCGGAACACGTTTGAAAATTTTCCACATGTATTACAACGGTAACATTATATAATATTCATCAACCACGAGGTATAGTTATTCAAAATCATCTTTCACGTACAAGTTTTTCTGAAAGTATTCGGGATTCCCAATTGAAAACTAAACTACATAAAAGGTCTCAAGACTACGTTCTACGCTTCTACGAAAACCGCTTTTGAGAAAATCCTCGAACTGGTCACTCTAGACAACATCCACTGGAAAAGACCTCCATGGTCCTTACCACTATCTTTGACCTCTTCAGGATCGGGACAAACTCCTCTGCAAAACGGAAAACCTCGCATCATGCGCTCTCATATACTAGTACCATAAGAACAACGGAAAACCAGATATATACGCGAGGAGAGATATCAATATATAATTTTTGATAAGATAACCAATCGCGACACAAAAAACAACATATACGCGGCATTCACAATACTCGAGTGTATCAACAAACATTAATTTGTCAAGGGATTCATACCCGACGTCATCGTGATTTTATAAAAATGCATGACACTTGAATATTGAAGCTCTAACTTGATATCTAATCTTGGAGATCCTAGCTTTCAACTTACCATCATACATGGTCGGAAAATCCTATCTCAACCTCATGACAATTGCTTAAAGCGGCTATTAATATTGTTCACACGACCCCTCCGTGACAACTACTCAAACAACTATTACTGATTGTACAAGATACATAACCACTCAAACGGCTATTGCGGTTATGCATAAATATTCAACATTATGATAGCCGCTCAGCGGCTATTTTATTAGTCCTCGCCCCCTTGTGATAACTATCAACTATTGTTGTAGTCATAATACATGAAAACTGGCATGTACTTGAATAATGCATGTAAAACATTATTTCGTTTTGTTTTTCTTTTGCGTCCATCTTTTCTTGTCGAAGCTCAAAGTACGACCATGCTTAGTTTATATTAAGACTTTTTCACTTTAAACAAACAAGGACATCAGTCCAATGTTTTAAACTCAACAGGCATAAAGTCAATGCTCAATGTAAAGCCTAAATCGTGCAGTCTTAGGCTACATGGATATGGAATCACATTCCCCATATCGATCTTAGGACATTTAGTCTAATACCACATCACGGTCTCGTGTCAACGATACCTAGAGCCCCTACGTCTCGATCACTAAGTTCATTTTTCTTTTTAAAACATTTTAGCTCGAAGAAACAACAAATACAAAAATAAACCTCACGAAAACTGATCAAAGTTTAACATAATTATTTTCCTTCGGATAAAAACTCCTTTCTGAGAATTAACTGCCATTAAAACGTTATAAAACATGAAATTGTAAACAAATTCTTCTTCTTTCCAATTTCTTCATTTCTGAAAAAATTGCCTTCATAAAAAACATCAGCTTATAAAATTCCTTTCTAAATAAAATTTATAATAGTAAAGTAAAGCCTTTTTCTCAAAATTTTCCATAAAAATCTTTATAACTTAAATGACTTCTGTCATAAGTAATTGTTCGGCGTCAATATTTCACTATTCTGATAACTTAATCACTTTAAATAACATTTTTTAAATATACTTGAATTTATTTTTGAAAAAGTTGCTGTGGAATTTTTTACGATTCACTTATATTGTCACTTATTGACAAATATTTCATCAAATATATTATTAAAATAATATTTTTTCACTTTTCCTCAGTTTCCATAATTAATCACTTTGATTAAATATAAAGCTTATCGCTTTTTATCCTTAAGTTAAATTGAACATTGACCACTATCGGTTTCTCCATCCATCACTCGTGAATCATTGCACCAGTAGCGATTATATAGCATACATCACAATTATAGAATGCATCACAATTAAAACTTAACTGAATTGAGTTATATAATCATACAAATTAACATATCACATCCAAAACACACAACAAATGAAACAACAATTCATTTAATTGCCACAAAAAAACCAAGCAGATAAATTACGGACAACTCTAGATAGCATTGGCTATCTTAAACTCCTCGAATAAACTCCATTTCTCTTAAAGATTCAAGATTCGATTTCACAAATGATTTCGGTTTGGATCTATTTTCCACGCACTGCTCGGATCAACTTAACACCATTGATCCTTCCTCACAAATCATAACCGAAAATTAACAAAATAAAAACAAAACTCATCATGTTAATGAGGTTTATGATTGGCCTTCCTAAGACATTAGCTAGGGATGTTAAAATTTTTCTAACTCATGGATTTATGATCCTTAAACATGATGGAAACCTAATCAATGATCATGATCCAAATCACTGGACAAAACTCATCTATTCACATAATCCTAATCAATGATCATGAACCAAAATCATTTCTTTCATGTGCTTATCCATCACTTGCATGTCTCACCTTTTCGTGCCTTGATGCTTGTCAACATTTGGCATTATTGCATGTACATAAATGATTGAGGCAATATTATTTGGTTGACTCAGTGCCACAATTGCTATCCTATCATTTGCCATTGATATGCCCAATTGAGTCTCCGCCTATTTTCTTGTCACGATGGCATTCACCCAGCCAAAAATCGATAAAAAAACAATTTTGTCCCCACTTATTTTGGCTTGAGGATGTTTTGACATAAGTTTGGAGTTGTTCTCTTGCGTAGGGACAAGCAAGCAAAAAAGTTCGGTGGTATGCCACTAAAGAGATTGAAGAAAAAAGTTTGAAAGAAAGAAAAGAAAAATAGAAAAATCCAAAAAGTGGAAAAAGACATAAGAAAGTGTACAAAAGAGAAAGGGCAAAAATAGAAGTGATGAAAAAGAAGAGAATGAAAAACAATGAAACAAGAAGAAAAAAAAGTGAGTTGTAAATAAATAAAGGGGGAACAGCACAAATCATGTGCTTGTGTGTAAGGAATTAGCTAACAAGGGAAGAAGCTCTAAGAGTCCATATTCCTTGAAGTCAAGGTAGTATGAGCTTATATCCTTGATTTTATCTACCCCCACCTTAGCCCCATTACTTCCAAATAAAAGACCTCATGATATGTGTTGCATTGACATTTATGATGTGTGTTCTTAGCATCTTGTCAAGATTAGGGTTGGGGAGTGCATGATGATTGGAGTTGAGAGAAATTAACACCCAGTGAGGATAGTGAAACACTTGATAGAGGGTGCAAGGGATAATCTTGTGCAGTCAATAAATTGATTTTGTAGTGTATTTGATTGTCTTAAAACAGGAAGCATGTGATCAATTGGAATTGATGTTTGATTGTGTGATGCACGTGTATTTTGCAAGGTGTTAGGGAGTTGGAATCTTGGCATGAAGTAATGTGATTCACGGGGAATTGAACATAAAACTCCATCTCTTACACCCCTTTTCTGTACCTAATTGTTTTGTAGGGGACAAGCAAAATCTTTAAGTTTGGGGATGTGATAAATCTGCAACATAAGCGGTTCATAAGAGAAAATAGAGATAAAAATGTATATAATCCTAGGAACTAAGATAAAATGGATAGGGAAAAATACACAAATTCTTCTTCTTATTGGAGTGTGACCGCTTAGATTTCATTGTTTGGAGGAAAATACACTTAAAAGTGGTTTGAAATATGCAGGAAGAGGAATATCAGTCGGCGCTCGGCCGGTTTCAGCCTCGTAGAAGATGACGCCATCTCGGGCCCGGCTTACCTGACGGGACCCACTAGGACAAAAGCAAGAATTGGCACCCGGCTGGTCATATCTCCCAGCACTGGAGAGAAGACAAAATTGCAATGAAACAAGCTTCCCGAGCCCGGCGCTAAGCGGCAGGTGTGGCACCCGGCCCGTGGTGGCGCCGGCTCTGGGTTCATTTTCTTCAACTATAAATTACATGGTGTATTATTTGGGACTTTTGGATCATTTTTTGAGTATGAGGTAGTTACGTTTGAGAGTGTTTTCGAGTTCTTGTTGTTCAAGAGCTTTGAGTAAGAAGAATTGAAGAATCCATGACTTCCCACCTCAAATCTCTCCCATGTTCATCTAGTTTTCAACTTCAGCTATGAGTTTCTAAATCTTTTAGGTTTGGATAGGATGAACTCAATTGGATCTTGATTTAAGTTTGTTTTACCTATGATTTCAATTCAATTTTGTTCAATTAGAGTAATCTCTTCTATGCTTAATGCATTTCTTTGATTGGCCATCTACGAAATTGATTGAATGTGTGAATGCATAATTGGAAAATTTGTGTTCATGCTAGAATTGAAGTAGATTACTACTTTGTGATGTTGATTCTAGGAATAGAACTTCATTGCAATGCATTCCACTATTAGTCTCATGCTTAATGTTTGTGTTAACCTTGCATCACCTAAATACTTTGAATTAGTGACTTAAATGTCAATTGAATGAATTGAATTGGAGTTAGGGTTTAACAAGGTTACATTAGGTGAAAATGGAGCGATTTCGATTCCTTACCCGTTTTAAATACTTTGATCTCATTTTAATTGTTCATTCTTCCATTTACTTGCTTGTGTGATAAAGGAAGAAAACCTATTTCATTCATCTTTGTGACAACATTTAGGATAAAAACTCAATCACTCTTTTGGAGCGATGAATTGTATTGGTTCAAATATCAATCGCTTAGTTTACGTTGATACTTAATCACAATCCTCGTTGGGGACGATATTCTACTCACTCTGTTCTTGTCGTGATTTGGTGCACTTGCCAATTCATCAACAAGTTTTTTGCCGTTAGTCGGGGATTGTTGAATAATATCAACAAGGCTAAAGCGTTGTTAATTTGAACATCTTTTTTCTTTTGATATTTTTCTGTTTTTGTTTGAATTTTTGATATTTTGGATATTCTCATCTTTTCTTGAGATTTTTGTGTAATGTATGTGAGGTAAATCTACTGGGTGAGCTGTCATTTGATCCTGAAGTTGAGAAGATAACAAAGAGAGGAATCGAAGGAATCAAAAGAAAGAAAGAAGCGAGAGAAAGAAAAACCAAATTATTCTTCTTCATCACAAGTTCAACAAAGAAGTTGTCATGGCTGAACATGTACATGGAACCGAAGGACATTGGGAGAATATTCTAATGGTCCAGTCAACCGGAATCACTCAAGTATTGTTAGATCACCGATACCTGCGAATAATTTTGAGATCAAGACAGCATTACTACACATTATATAGCAAAATCAGTTTGGAGGACATGAAGCCGAAGATCCAAATAGTCATGTCTCAAATTTTCTAGAGATATGTGAGACTCTCAAGATTAATGGAGCTACGGATGATGCGATAAGGCTGCGCTTATTTCCTTTCTCATTGTATGATAAAGCCAAAGCTTGGCTCCAATCTCAACCAAGAGGAAGTATCATTACTTGGGATGGCTTGGGAGAAAAATTCTTAGCACGGTATTTCCCACCGTCAAAGTTTGTAAAGATGAGAGGAGATATTTCAAGCTTTATGCAACGTGATGGTGAAACTTTTTTACGAAGCTTGGGAAAGATTAAAGGAGCTCCTAAGGAAGAGTCCTAATCATGGCTTTGATGATCTACAATAAATGCAAATCTTTTGTAATGGATTGAGGCCATCTCTGAAGCTCATGTTAGATGCATCGGCGAGAGGTTCTATGAACTCAAAAACAGTGGAAGAATCTTTTAAGGTTGATTGAAGCCATGGCATCCAATGACTATCTCGTGAATCATGATAGAGGAGGCACATTGACTAAGGGGATATTGGAGCTTGATTCTCAAAAGGCATTATTGGCTCAAAACAAACTCATCACTAATCAATTGAAAGCAATCACCAAGCAACTTAATGCTATGAATTGTGGGCAAATACAAGCACAACAAGTAATGAGCTGTGATTTTTGTGGAGGACAGCATGAGAATGGTAATTGTGAATCAAATATTGGCTCTAAAGAGGAAGTAAACTTCATGGGGAGCTACTCAAGACAAGGGCAGAAGTCCTATTCAAATCCATACAATCAAGGTTGGAGGAAGCACCCTAATGTCCCTTGGAGACAAGAAACTTCACAAGTTAACAATCCACCATCACAAAAGCAAGTTCAAGAGAAAAATATGTCTTTGGAAGATGCTCTTTCTCAATTCATTCTAATAACTCAATCCAACTTCAAAAATACTGAATCATCCATCAAAAATCTGGAAAACCAGTTGGGCTAGAAAAACAACATGCGGATCAATCAAATGGTAATTTTTCTGGAAATACAGTCACTAATCCAAAGGAGCAATGCAAGGCTGTGATGTTGAGAAAAACAAAGAGGCAATTGTTGAAAGAAAAAGAGAAAGGTAAGCCGTAGAAATCCCTCCTTAAGTGAAATTGCCTTATCCTCATGTGAGTAAGAAGAAGGAGAAGGAAGAACAATTTGCAAGATTTCTTGACATCTTCAAGAAGCTACAAATCAACATACCCTTCGTCGAAGCATTAGAACAAATGCCAACTTATGCAAAATTCATGAAGGAGTTGCTTACCAAGAAGAGGAAGTTTAGAGAGGATGAGACGCTCGCTTTAACGGAAGAATGTAGTACCATTTTACAGCGGAAGCTACCTCCAAAACTCAAGGATCCGGTAGTTTCACAATTCCTTGTACTATAGGGAGTATGACTATTGGCAAGGCCCTTTGCGATTTGGGTGCAAGCATTAATCTCATGCCATTGTCTATCTTGAAGAAGTTAGGAGTAGGAGAGGTTAAGCCTACAAGAATGTCACTCCAATTAGCGGATCGGTCCATCAAATATC
>JAUPTC010002296.1:0-14586 GCA_030762895.1 Sophora flavescens | reverse complement strand
ACCCTAATTCAACCCAAAACCCAAATTTTGACCCTAAACCTAAATTAACCAAGAACCCTAAATTTGACCCATAACCTAATTTTGACCCTAAACCTAAATTTAACACGAACCTAATTTTGAACCAAAATCCTAAATTTTGACCTAAAACCCTAAATTTAACTTGAACCCTAATTTTGACCACGAACCCTATTTTTAACCTAAACCCTAATTCAGCTAAACCCTAATTTTGACCATAAACCCTAAATTTGAATCAAAACCCTAATCTAACCTATTTTTGTCCCAAAATCCTAAATTTAACCCGAACCTAATTTTAATCCAAAACCCTAAATTTTGACCCAAAACCATAAATTTAACCAGGAACCTAATTTAGACCCAAGACCACTAATTTAGACCCAAAACCCTAATTCTAACCCAATTTTTGTCCCAAAACCCTATTTTTACTCAAAAGCCTAATTCAACCCTAAACCTAATTTTGACCCAAAACCCTAATTTGGATCCAAAACCTAAAATTTTGACCCAAAATAACCCAAAGCCCTAATTTAGACCTAAAACCCACATTCTGATCCAATACCTAATTCAAAGCCTTTTTTTGACCAAAAACCCTAAATTTGACCCGACCCTATTTTTTGACCCTAAACCTAATTTTAACGCAAAACCTTAATTCTAACCCTATTTTTGACCCAAAACCCTCTTTTAACTCAAAACCAAATTCAAACCCAAAACCCTAAATTTGATAAACCCGATTGTGGCCAAAACCATAAGTCAAACCGATACCACTAATTTTGACTGAGACCAATTTTTGACCCACAACCCAAATTATAACCCAGAGCCTAATTTTGACCAAAACCCCTAATTCGACCCCAAAACCCTAATTTAGACAAAAAACCTATTTTAAACCCAAAATCCTAATTCAAAGCCTAAACCCTAATTTTAACCTAAACCCTAATTTTGATCCTAAACCCTAAATTTGAACCAAAACACTAATTCTAACCCTATTTTTGTCCCAAAACCCTAAATTTATTTCGAACCCAAATTTTAATCCAAACCCCTAAATTTTGACCCTAAACCCTAATTTAACCAGACCCTAAATTTGACCCATAACCCAAATTTTGACCCAAGACCCTAATTTAGACCCAAAACCGTAAATCTAAACCTATTTTGTCCCAAAACCCTTTTAACTAAAACCCAACACCCTAATCTTGACCCCAAACCCAAAATCTAGCCCAAATTTGACTCAAAACCCTAATTCTAACCCTATTTTTGTCCCAAAGCCCTATTTTTAATTAAAACCCTAATTTTGACCCAAAACCTAATTTTGATCCTAAACCCTAAATTTGAACCAAAGCCCTAATTCTAAACCCAAAATTTGACCCAAAACCCTAATTTGGACCCAAAACCGAAATTTTGACCCAAAATAACCCAAAGCCCTAATTTTAACCCAAAACCCTAAATTTGACCCAAAACCCTATTTTTAACCCTAAACCCTAATTCAAAGCCTAAAACCTAATTTTGACCCAAAACCCTAATTTTGATCCTAAACCCTAAATTTGAACCAAAACCCTAATTTTAACCCAATTTTTGTCCCAAAACCCTAAATTTTACCCAGAACCTAATTTTAATCCAAAACCCAAAATTTTGACCATAAACCCAAAAGTTAACCCAGAACCCGAAATTTGACCCAAGACTCTAATTTAGACCCAAAACCCTAATTCCAATCATAAACCCTAATTTTGACCCAAAAGCGTAATTTGGATCTAAAACCTAAATTTTGACCCAAATTAACCCAAAGCCCCAATTTTGACCCAAAACCCTAATTCTAACCCAAAACCCTAATTTAGACACAAAACCCAAATTCCGTCCAAAACCTAATTGAACCCTATTTTTGACCAAAAACCTAAATTTGACCCCGGAACCCTATTTTTGACCCAAAACCCTAATTTTAACGCAAAACTTAATTCTAACCCTATTTTTGACCCTAAACCTAATGTTGAGCCAAAACCCTAAATTTGACCCAAAACCTAATTCAAACCCGAAACCCTAATTTTGGTACCGAAACCGTAATTTTGACCCAAAACCCAAATTATAACTTGAGTCCTAATTTTGACCCAAAACCCTAACTCGACCCAAAACCCTAATTTAGAAACAAAACCCTATTTTAAAGCCAAAATCCTAATTCAAAGCCTAAACCCTAATTTTAACCCTAAACCCTAGTTTTGATCCTAAACCCTAAATTTGAACCAAAACCCTAATTCTAAACCTATTTTTGTCCCAAAACACAAAATTTAACCCATAACCCTAATTGTAATCCAAACCCCTAAATTTTGACCCTAAACCCAAAATTTAACCCAGAACCCAAAAATTGACCCATAACCCTAGTTTTGACCCAAGACCCCAATTTTGACCCAAAACCTAATTTAGACACAAAAACCATAATTCTAACCGTATTTTTGTCCCAAAACCCTCTTTTAATTCAAAACCCGACACCTTAATTTTGACCCAAAACCCAAATTTTGACCCAAAACCCTAATTCTAACCCTATTTTTGTCCTAAAACCCAATTCTTTACTCAAAACCTAAACCCTAATTTTGACTTAAAACCCCAATTTTGACCCAAAACGACATTTTGACCCAAAATAACCCGAGAGCCTAATTTAGACCCAAAACCTAATTTAGATCCAAAACCCTAATACGAACCCTATTTTTCACCTAAGACCCTAAGTTTGACCCAAAACCCTATTTTTGACACTAAACCCTAATTTTAAGCAAAACCTTAATTCTAACCCTATGTTTGACCCAAAACCCTATTTTTAACTCAAAAGCCAAATTCAAACCCTAAACCCTAATGTTGACCCATAACCCAATTTATAACCCAGAGCCCTGATTTTGACCCAAAACCCTAATTCTGACCCAAAACCCTAATTTAGACACAAAGCCCTATTTTTAACCAAAACCCTAATTCAAAGCCTAAACCCTAATTTTGACCCTAAACCCTAATTTTAATCCAAAACCCTAAATTTGAACCAATACCCTAATTCAAGCCCTATTTTTGTCCCAAAACCCTATTTTTAACTCAAAACCCTAATTCAACCCAAAACCCAATTTTTGACCCTAAACACTAAATTTAACCGAGAACCCTAAATTTGACCCATAACCCTAATTTTGACCCTAAACCCTAAATTTAACACAGAACCCTAATTTTAAATCAAAATCCTAAATTTTGACCCAAAACCCTAAATTTAACCCAGAACCCTAATTTGACCCGAAACCCTAATTTTAACCCTAAACCCTAATTTAAAGCCTGAACCTTAATTTTGACACTAAACCCTAATTTTAATCCAAAACCCTAAATTTTAACCAAAACCCTAATTCTAGCCCTATTTTTGTCCCAAAACCCTATTTTTAACTCAAAACCCTAATTCAACCCAAAACCCAAATTTTGACCCTAAACCCTAAATTTAACCAAGAACCCTAAATTTGACCCATAACCCTAATTTTGACCCTAAACCCTAAATTTAACACAACCATAATTTTAAACCAAAATCCTAAATTTTGACCCAAAACCCTAAATTTAACCCAGAACCCTAATTTTGACACGAAACCCTATTTTTAACCCTAAACCCTAATTCAAAGCCTAAACCCTAATTTTGACCCTAAACCCTAAATTTGAACCAAAACCCTAATCTAACCCTATTTTTGTCCCAAAATCCTATATTTAACCCAGAACCCTAATTTTAATCCAAAACCCTAAATTTTTACCCGAAACCATAAATTTAACCAGGAACCCGAATTTAGACCCAAGACCACTAATTTAGACCCAAAACCCTAATTCTAACCCATTTTGTCCCAAAACCCTATTTTTACTCAAAACCCTAATTCAAACCCTAAACCCTAATTTTGACCCAAAACCTAATTTGGATCCAAAACCTAAATTTTGACCTAAAATAACCCAAAGCCCTAATTTAGACCTAAAACCCCAATTCGATCCAATACCCTAATTCAAAGCCTTTTTTGACAAAAAACCTAAATTTGACCATATTTTTGACCCTAAACCCTAATTTTAACGCAAAACCTTAATTCTAACCCTATTTTTGACCCAAAACCCTCTTTTTAACTCAAAACCAAATTGAAACCCAAAACCTAAATTTGACCCAAAACCCGAATTGTGGCCCAAAACCATAAATCAAACCCGATGCCCTAATTTTGACCGAAAACCGAATTTTTGACCTGACCCAAATTATAACCCAGGCCTAATTTTGACCAAAAACCCTAATTCTGACCCAAAACCCTAATTTAGACAAAAAACCCTATTTTAAACCCGAAATCCTAATTCAAAGACTGAACCCTAATTTTAACCCTAAACCCTAATTTTGATCCTAAACCCTAAATTTGAACCAAAACACTAATTCTAACCCTATTTTTGTCCCAAATCCCTAAATTTGGCCCAGAACCCAAATTTTAATCCAAACCCCTAAATTTTGACCCTAAACCCTAAATTTAACCCAGAACCCTAAATTTGACCCATAACCCAAATTTTGACCCAAGACCCTAATTTAGACCCAAAAACCGTAAATCTAAACCTATTTTTGTCCCAAAACCCTTTTTTTAACTAAAAACCCAACACCTTAATTTTGACCCAAAACCCAAATTCTAACCCAAATTTAGACTCAAAACCCTAATTCTAACCCTATTTTTGTCCCAAAGCCCTATTTTTTAATTAAAACCCTAATTTTGACCCAAAACCCTAATTTTGATCCTAAACCCTAAATTTGAACCAAAACCCTAATTCTAAACCCTAATTTTGACCCAAAACCCTAATTTGGACACAAAACCGAAATTTTGACCCAAAATAACCCAAAGCCCTAATTTTGACCCAAACCCCTATTTTTAACCATAAAACCCTAATTCAAAGCCTAAACCCTAATTTTGACCCAAAACCCTAATTTTGATCCTAAACCCTAAATTTGAACCAAAACCCTAATTCTAACCCTAATTTTAATCCAAAACCCTAAATTTAACCCAGAACCCTAGTTTTTATCCAAAACCCTAAATTTTGACCCTAAACCCTAAATTTAACCAGGAACCCTAATTTTGACCCAAGACTCTAATTTAGACCCAAAAACCCTAATTCAAACCATAAACCCTAATTTTGACCCAAAACCGTAATTTGGATCCAAAACCTAAATTTTGACCCAAAATAACACTAAGCCCTATTTTTGACCCAAAACCCTAATTCTAACCCAAAAACCCTAATTTAGACACAAAACCCAAATTCTGATCCAAAACCCTAATTCGAACCCTATTTTTGACCAAAAACCCTAAATTTGACCCAGAACCCTATTTTTGACCCAAAACCCTAATTTTAACGCAAAAACTTAATTCTAACCCTATTTTTGACCCTAAACCCTAATGTTGACCCAAAACCTAAATTTGACCCAAAACCCGATTTTGACCCAAAACCCTAATTCAAACCCGAAACCCTAATTTTGACCAAAAGTAATTTTGACCCAAATCCCAAATTATAACCCGAGTCCTAATTTTGACCCTAAACCCTAACTCTGACCCAAAACCCTAATTTAGAAACAAAACCCTATTTTAAACCCAAAATCCTAATTCAAAGCCTAAACCCTAATTTTAACCTAAACCCTAGTTTTGATCCTAAACCCTAAATTTGAACCAAAACCTAATTCTAACCCTATTTTTTTCCCAAAACCCTAAATTTAACCCGAACCCTAATTTTAATCCAAACCCCTAAATTTTGACCCTAAACCCTAAATTTAACCCAGAACCCTAACTTTGACCCATAACCCTAATTTTGACCCAAGACCCTAAAACCTAATTTAGACACAAAAACCCTATTTCTAACCCTATTTTTGTACCAAAACCCTTTTTTTAACTCAAAACCCGACACCTTAATTTTGACCCAAAGCCCAAATTTTGACCCAAAACCCTAATTCTAACCCTATTTTTGTCCCAAACCCAATTCTTTACTCAAAACCCTAAACCTAATTTTTGACCCAAAACCCCAATTTTGACCCAAAACCGACATTTTGACCCAAAATAACCCAGAGCCCTAATTTAGACCCAAAACCCTAATTTAGATCCAAAACCCTAATACGAACCCTATTTTTCACCCAAGACCCTAAATTTGACCCAGAACCCTATTTTTGACCCTAAACCCTAATTTTAACACAAAACCTTAATCCTAACCCTATTTTTGACCCCAAACCCTATTTTTAACTCAAAAGCCAAATTCAAACCCTAAACCCTATTGTTGACCCAGAACCCTAATTTTGACCCAAAACCCGAATTTTGACCCAAAAGCCTAATTCAAACCCAAAACCCCCTAATTTTGACCGAAAACCGAAATTTTGACCCAAAACCCAAATTATAACTCAGAGCCCTAATTTTGACCCAAAACCCTAATTCTGACCCGAAACCCTAATTTAGACACAACCTTATTTTTAACCAAAAACCCTAATTCAAAGTTTAAACCCTAATTTTAACCCTAAACCCTAAATTGGAACGAAAACCCTAATTCTAACCCTATTTTTGTCCCAAAATTCTAAATTTAACCGAGAACCCTAATTTTAATTCAAAACCCTATATTTTGTCCCTAAACCCTAAATTTAACCTAGAACCCAGAGCCTAATTTTTACCCAAAAGCCTAATTTAGACCCACAAGCCCTAATTCAAACCCTATTTTTCTCCCAAAACCCATTTTTTAATTCAAAAGCCGACACATTATTTTTTACCCAAAACCCAAATTTGGACCCTAAACCCTAAACCCCAATTTAGACCCAAGGCCCTAAATTGGACCCAAAGCCGAAACTTTGACCAAAATAACCCAAAGCCCTAATTTTGACCCAAAAACCTAATTCGACCCCAAAACCTAATTTGGACCCAAAACCTAATTTGGACACAAAGCCCTATTTTTAACCAAAACCCTAATTCAAAGCCTAAACCCTAATTTTGACCCTAAACCCTAATTTTAATCCAAAACCCTAAATTTGAACCAATACCTTAATTCTAACCCTATTTTTGACCCAAAACCCTATTTTTAACTCAAAAGCCAAATTCAAACCCTAATCCCTAATGTTGACCCAGAACCTAATTTTGACCCTAAACCCTAAATTTAACACAGAACCCTAATTTTAAACCAAAAACCTAAATTTTGACCCAAATCCCTAAATTTAACCCAGAACCCTAAATTTGACTAGAAACCCAAATTATAACCCAGAGTCCTAATTTTGACCCAAAACCCTAATTCTGACCCAAAACCCTAATTTTAATCCAAAACCCTAAATTTTAACCAAAACCCTATTTCTAGCCCTATTTTTGTCCCAAAACCCTATTTTTAACTCAAAGCCCTAATTCAACCCAAAACCCAAATTTTGACCCTAAACCCTAAATTTAACGAGAACCCTAAATTTGACACATAACCCTAATTTTGACCCTAAACCCTAAAAATCTTTTTGTAAGCTTAAAAGGCATGCATAGGCATCACAATAGTGGAGGACATCCCAACTAGGTTGGCCCCTCAACCACTATCAATCATCTGCATTGCACCGGTTATTAATAATAAACAAAGGAAAGAAAAAGCATGGGGGCATAAACCAAACCCATGAAATATCAACTAAATCTAAAATTGGAAGACCACTCCTGTTACGAAAGAGGTCTTCCCCAATGAAGGGGTAAGAATCCCACCAAAAAAAGCCCTGAATAGACAAGCCATGAGAGCCAAGTTTATCAGCACAACTATTGCCCTCTCTATAGATATGAGAATAAGCAAAATTCATATACCTAGAAATAGACATACAATTGGAACATCTAATTCTAAGACGCCAACGAACAATGTTGATATTCTTGAAGGCCGAGATTACCAATTGAGAATCACACTCTAACCAAAGATGATTCCAACCTTTTGCATTGGCTAGCTCAATTGCAAGCATGGCACCAATCGGTTCAGCCTTGAAAGCATTAGATTCACCAATGTTGGTGAAAAACAACCAAGTACATCCGCATCCTTATTCTGAATATGCCACCACAAGATGCTCGACCAAGACACCCCAAACCATCGCCCTTGTATTACACTTCACCCAAATAAGGGTGTGCCAAAGACCAATTTGATGGTAGGACCACTTACATAAATGAGCATCCACGGAACCGATCAAAGCCCACAAGTCAGCGAGTAGGGTAAGGGCGGTCCCTTTGCTGGAGTTGCCCGACATGGAACAATTAGCGTTAACAAGATTAGCGACGGTATGGAATGAAATTTTTGAGCTATCAAACCTTAATTTATTCCTACGATGCCATATGACCCATATAATGTTTGTGATCGCAGCAAGCACAAGATCCTTGGCCTGAGAACCCTAATTTTGACCCGAAACCCTATTTTTAACCCTAAACCCTAATTCAAAGCCTAAACCCTAATTTTGACCCTAAACCCTAAATTTGAACCAAAACCCTAATCTAACCCTATTTTTGTCCCAAAACCCTAAATTTAACCCAGAACCCTAATTTTAATCCAAAACCCTAAATTTTGACCCGAAACCATAAATTTAACCAAGAACCCTAATTTAGACCCAAGACCCTAATTTAGACCCAAAAACCCTAATTCTAACCCAATTTTTGTCCCAAAACTCTATTTTTTACTCAAAACCCTAATTCAAACCCTAAACCCTAATTTTGACCCAAAACCCTAATTTGAATCCAAAACCAAAAATTTTGACGCAAAATAACCCAAAGCACTAATTTAGACCTAAAACCCCAATTCTGATCCAATACCTTAATTCAAAGCCTTTTTTTACCAAAACCCTAAATTTGACCCAGAACCCTATTTTTGACCCTAAACCCTAATATTAACCCAAAACCTTAATTCTAACCCTATTATTGACCCAAAACCCTCTTTTTAACTCAAAAAACAAATTCAAACCCAAAACCCTAAATTTGACCCAAAACCCAATTGTATTTAAAACCATAATTCAAACCCGATACCCTAATTTTGACCAAAAACCGAAAATTTGACACACAACCCAAATTTTAACCCAGAGCCCTAATTTTGACCAAAAACCCTAATTCTGACCCAAAACCCTAATTTAGACAAAAAAACCCTATTTTAAACCCGAAATCCTAATTCAAAGACTAAACCCGAATTTTAACCGTAAACCATAATTATGATCCTAAGCCCTAAATTTGAACCAAAACCCTAATCTAACCCTATTTTTTTCCCAAAACCCTAAATTTAACCCAGAACCATAGTTTTAATCCAAAACCCTAAATTTTGACCCTAAACCCTAAATTTAACCAGGAACCCTAATTTTGACCCAAGACTCTAATTTAGACCCAAAAACCCTAATTCAAACCCTAAACCCTAATTTTGACCCAAAACCGTAATTTGGATCCAAAACCTAAATTTTGACCCAAAATAACCCAAAGCCCTAATTTTGACCCAAAACCCTAATTCTAACCCAAAAACCCTAATTTAGACACAACCCAAATTCTGATCCAAAACCCTAATTCGAACCCTATTTTTGACCAAAAACCCTAAATTTGACCCAGAACCCTATTTTTGACCCAAAACCCTAATTTTAATGCAAAAACTTAATTCTAACCCTATTTTTGAACCTAAACCCTAAACCCTAATGTTGACCCAAAACCCTAAATTTGATCCAAAACCCGATTTTTGACCCAAAACCCTAATTCAAACCCGAAACCCTAATTTTGACCGAAAACCGAAATTTTGACCCAAAACCCAAATTATAACCCAGAGTCCTAACTCTGACCCAAAACCCTAATTTAGAAACAAAACCCTATTTTAAACCCAAAATCCTAATTCAAAGCCTAAACCCTAATTTTAACCCTAAACCTAGTTTTGATCCTAAACCCTAAATTTGAACCAAAAACCTAATTCTAACCCTATTTTTTCCCCAAAACCCTAAATTTTGACCCTAAACCCTAAATTTAACGCTAAATTTAACCCAGAACCCTAACTTTGACCCATAACCCTAATTTTGACCCAAGACCCTAATTTTGACCCAAAACCTAATTTAGACACAAAAACCCTATTTCTAACCCTATTTGTGTCCCAAAACCCTTTTTTTTAACTCAAAACCCGACACCTTAATTTTGACCCAAAACCCTAATTCTAACCCTATTTTTGTCCCAAAACCCAATTCTTTACTCAAAACCCTAAATGAAACCCTAAACCCTAATTTTGACCCAAAACCCTAATTTTGACCCAAAACCGACATTTTGACCCAAAATAACCCAAAGCCCTAATTTAGACCCAAAACCCTAATACGAACCCTATTTTTGACCCAAGACCCTAAATTTGACCCAGAACCCTATTTTTGACACTAAACCCTAATTTTAACGCAAAACCTTAATTCTAACCCTATTTTTGACCCAAAACCCTATTTTTAACTCAAAAGCCAAATTCAAACCCTAAACCCTAATGTTGACCCAGAACCCTAAATTTGACCCAGAACCCTAATTTTGACCCAAAACCCGAATTTTGACACAAAACCTAATTTTGACCAAAACCCGAAATTTTGACCCAAAACCCAAATTATAACTCAGAGCCCTAATTTTGACCCAAAACCCTAATTCTGACCCGAAACCCTAATTAAAACACAAAACCTTATTTTTAACCAAAAACCCTAATTCAAAGTTTAAACCCTAATTTTAACCCTAAACCATAAATTTGAACCAAAACCCTAATTCTAACCCTATTTTTGTCCCAAAATCCTAAATTTAACCAAGAGCCCTAATTTTAATTCAAAACCCTAAATTTTGACCCTAAACCCTAAATTTAACCAGGAACCCTAATTTTGACCCAAGACGCTAATTTAGACCCACAAGCCCTAATTCAAACCCTATTTTTCTCCCAAAACCCATTTTTTAATTCAAAAGCCGACACCTTATTTTTTACCCAAAACCCAAATTTGGACCCTAAACCCTAAACCCCAATTTAGACCCAAAACCCTAAATTGGACCCAAAATCGTAACTTTGACCCAAAATAACCCAAAGCCCTAATTTTGACCCCAAAACCTAATTCGACCCCAAAACCTAATTTAGACCCAAAACCCTAATTTAGACACAAAGCCCTATTTTTAACCAAAAACCCTAATTCAAAGCCTAAACCCTAATTTTGACCCTAAACCATAATTTTAATCCAAAACCCTAAATTTGAACCTAATCCCTAATTCTAGCCCTATTTTTTTTCCCAAAACCCGAATTTTGACTCAAAACCTAATTTTAATTTTGACCCAAAACCCTAATTTTGACCCAAAACCCAAATTATAACTCAGAGCCCTAATTCGACCCAAAACCCTAATTAACCCAACCTAATTGACCCGAAACCCTAATTTAGACACAAAACCTTATTTTTAACCAAAAACCCTAATTCAAAGTTTAAACCCTAATTTTAACCCTAAACCATAAATTTGAACCAAAACCCTAATTCTAACCCTATTTTTGTCACAAAATCCTAAATTTAACCAAGAGCCCTAATTCTAACCCAAAACCCTAATTTTGACCCAAAACCCTAAATTTAACCTAGAACCCTAAAGACCCTAATTTTTACCCAAAATCCTAATTTTGACCCAAAACCCTAATTCAAACCCTATTTTTCTCCCAAAACACATTTTTTAATTCAAAAACAGTCAACTTATTTTTTACCCAAAACCAAAATTTGGACCCTAAACCCTAAACCCCAATTTAGACCCAAAACCCTAAATTGGACCCAAAACCGTAACTTTGACCCAAAATAACCCAAAGCCCTAATTTTGACCCAAAAACCTAATTCTGACCCCAAAACCCTAATTTAGACCCAAAACCCTAATTTAGACACAAAGCCCTATTTTAAACCAAAAACCCTAATTCAAAGCCTAAACCCTAATTTTGACCATAAACCCTAATTTTAATCCAAAACCCTAAATTTGAACCTAAACCCTAATTCTAGCCCTATTTTTGATCCCAAAACCCTAATTCTAACTCAAAACCCTAATTCAACCCAAAACCCTAAATTTGACCCAGAACCCTAATTTTGACCCTAAACCCTAAATTTAACACAGAACCCTAATTTTAAACCAAAATCCTAAATTTTGACCCAAATCCCTAAATTTAACCCAGAACCCTAAATTTGACCCGAAACCCTAATTTTAACCCTGAACCCTAATTTTGACCCTAAACCCTAAATTTGAACCAAAACCCTTAATTTACCAAAACAAACCTAATTAACCTAAACCTAATTTAAAGCCTAAACCTAATTTTGACCTAAACCATAAATTTGAACCAAAACCTAATCTAACCTATTTTGTCCCAAAACCCTAAATTTAACCGACCCTAATTTTAATCCAAAACGCTAAATTTTAACCAAAACCCTAATTCTAGCCCTATTTTTGTCCCAAAACCCTATTTTTAACTCAAAACCCTAATTCAACCCAAACCCAAATTTTGACCTAAACCTAAATTTAACCAAAACCCTAAATTTGACCCAAACCCTAATTTTGACCCTAAACCCTAAATTTAACACAACCCTAATTTTAAACCAAAAACCTAAATTTTGACCCAAATCCCTAAATTTAACCCAGAACCCTAATTTTGACAAAACCCTATTTTTAACCCTAAACCCTAATTCAAACCTAAACCCTAATTTTGACCCTAAACCTAAATTTGAACCAAAACCCTAATTCTAACCCTTTTTTTGTCCCAAAACCCTAAATTTAATCCCAGAACCCTAATTTTAATCCAAAACCCTAAATTTTGACCAAAACCATAAATTTAACCAGAACCCTAATTTAAACCCAAGACCCTAATTTAGACCCAAAAACCCTAATTCTAACCCAATTTTTGTCCCAAAACCCTATTTTTACTCAAAACCCTAATTCAAACCCTAAACCCTAATTTTGACCCAAAACCCTAATTTTGATCCAAAACCAAAATATTGACCCAAAAATAACCCAAAGCACTAATTTAGACCTAAAACCCCAATTCGATCCAATACCCTAATTCAAAGCCTTTTTTTGACCAAAAAAACTAAATTTGACCCAAAACCCTATTTTTGACCCTAAACCCTAATTTTAACGCAAAACCTTAATTCTAACCCTATTTTTGACCCAAAACCCTCTTTTTTAACTCAAAACCAAATTCAAACCCAAAACCTAAATTTGACCCAAAACCCAAAATTGTGACCCAAAACCATAATTCAAACCCGATACCCTAATTTTGACCAAAAACCGAAATTTTGACCCAAGACCCTAATTTTGACCAAAAACCCTAATTCTGACCCAAAACCCTAATTTAGACAAAAAAACCCTATTTTAAACCCGAAATCCTAATTCAAAGACTAAACCCTAATTTTAACCCTAAACCCTAATTTTGATCCTAAACCCTAAATTTGAACCAAAACACTAATTCTAACCCTATTTTTGTCCCAAAACCCTAAATTTGGCCCAGAACCCAAATTTTAATCCAAACCCCTAAATTTTGACCCTAAACCCTAAATTTAACCCAGAACCCTAAATTTGACCCATAACCCTAATTTTGACCCAAGACCCTAATTTAGACCCAAAAACCCTAAATCTAAACCTATTTTTGTCCCAAAACCCTTTTTTTAACTAAAAACCCAACACCTTAATTTTGACCCAAAACCCAAATTCTAACCCAAATTTAGACTCAAAACCCTAATTCTAACCCTATTTTTGTCCCAAAGCCCTATTTTTTACTCAAAACCCTAATTTTGACCCAAAACCCTAATTTTGAACCTAAACCCTAAATTTGAACCAAAACCCTAATTCTAAACCCTAATTTTGACCCAAAGCCATAATTTGGACACAAAACCGAAATTTTGACCCAAAATAACCCAAAGCCCTAATTTTGACCCAAACCCCTATTTTTAACCATAAAACCCTAATTCAAAGCCTAAACCCTAATTTTGACCCAAAACCCTAATTTTGATCCTAAAACCTAAATTTGAACCAAAACCCTAATTCTAACCCTATTTTTGTTCCAAAACCCTAAATTTAACCCAGAACCCTAGTTTTAATCCAAAACCCTAAATTTTGACCCTACACCCAAAATTTAACCAGGAACCCTAATTTTGACCCAAGACTCTAATTTAGACCCAAAAACCCTAATTCAAACCCTAAACCCTAATTTTGACCCAAAACCGTAATTTGGATACAAAAACTAAATTTTGACCCAAAATAACCCAAAGCCCCAATTTTGACCCAAAACCCTAATTCTAACCCAAAAACCCTAATTTAGACACAAAACCAAAATTCTGATCCAAAACCCTAATTCGAACCCTATTTTTGACCAAAAACCCTAAATTTGACGCAGAACCCTATTTTTGACCCAAAACCTAATTTTAACGCAAAACTTAATTTAACCCTATTTTTGACCCAAAACCCTAATGTTGACCCAAACAATAATATGACCCAAAACCCTAATTCAAACCCGAACCCAATTTTTAACAAAAACAAATTTTGACCCAAAACCCAAATTATAACCCAGAGTCCTAATTTTGACCCTAAACCCTAACTCTGACCCAAAACCCTAATTTAGAAACAAAACCCTATTTTA
>JAUPTC010002295.1:0-14591 GCA_030762895.1 Sophora flavescens | reverse complement strand
GTAACAGGTTTTTCTCCATCAATACTCAATGAAAAACAGAAATGTCTAAAGAAAAAGTAGTATTTCGAGTCTACTTTCTAACAAAATAATAATCATACCAAACAGAGCACTATAGAAATAGTTACAAGTAAAATATTACACATATGTTTATATGGGTTTGTCAGATCAGCAGCTTCTTTTAGGACTTTTAACAAACAGAATACATGCATGTAAATTGAATATTCTACATCACCATTTTGCATTCATTTAAAACCATATAATCAACATGCAATTCTGAAATCAAACAATAAAATCGAATTTAAAATTCCTAAGCTTGGATTTATGGTTACCAAGCACTAATTAAAGAAACTCACATGACTATGTAGTGGATTGAAGGTTGTTTGTGTGGATTTCCCTTTTTGGTTGAACCATAATTTTCTCTCATTTTTCTCTTCCATTTCTTTCTCTTGGTTTTGCAAGCTTGCTTTAGGATCTCCAACCCCCATCTTCTTCTCATGGCTATATTCCTTGATCTCTCTTTTCCATTCTTCTTTCTTCTTCCTCTCCCTTCTCTTTCTTTCTCTTTTCCTTTCTTTTTCTGCTATTCTGTACGTTCTCCCCCTTCTTTTATCCCTTTTTCTTCTTCTTTTTTCTTCTTATTTTCTTTATCTTTTATTTAATAAAAGTTAAAACTCAACTCACTATCTACATGTCTTTAACTACTAAATGCACCCCTATCTTAATTCTAAATTTTTTTTTTAACAAATCTAAAACATTTATTATTAGCTACCTTTAGAATACTTCTCCCTTAAAGATAGGCTCCTTCTATTTATTGGGCAATACTATTTAGCCAAAGGAGAAAATTTTGGGATATTACACGTAGAGCCATGCTTTTGTGGTTCATGAAATCACAATGAACAAAATATTATCTTTTATTAGCTTGTACTGTATATATATCTTATTGGTCCTTTACTGCTTTAGCATACCTTGAGAAGGCCTAGGGCGCCACTCTTCAACAGATTAAGGATCTAACTTTGTACATTCTGATAGGAAGAGTAAGTGCATTTGGTAAAGTTAATGCTACTTGAATATTGATAATATGTTTTCATTTTATATCATTGTTCAATCTATATTGTTGCCATCATTCTTTATGCTTAAACTGAATCAGTATATTCCTAATTTGGATGCAGTGGATGCTAAGCAAATATATCTCAAGGAGTATGATAAGCTTTATGCTAAATTTTTAAATACTGTATGATTGAAAACTAGCAGGATGAAGGATGGTTGGATACTCTCTATGATCAACTTGAACAGGCTATGACTAAGACTGAGAATGCAAGGTGGGATGCATATCAAGAAACTGTTAGGCGTGGGAAAGCTGAAAAAGAGGTCATTGATGCTATAGGTAGGGTAAGTGTTATTTTCTTTAGCGCTTCTTGGTACTTATTCATTGTGTACATGATCACGTTTATGCTGTGAAATTATGAATAGTTGATGTATAATTGTTTTATCTGATTTTCTAGTTTGTCAATTATTATAAGTGTAAAATAAGAAAAAGGAGGTTGTATGAGACTATCATGGTAATGTACATGGTCAAATTATGTGCCTGTATATTCCCAAAAGCACTATATATAATCATGATCTATCTATATCATGCTATTGCTATTGCATTTTTCTGATTCTCAATTGTTATTTCAGGGGATAAAGGAAAGGGTTAATGTGTTTCATCAGATGTTATTTGAGGAATAGCCTTTATTCTTAAATGCATTGAAGAATGTTAAGTTTTGGAGGATAGGATGGATCTAGCTTGTACTTTGCATACTCAAAAATGCCATTGAATCCTTTTGGTTGCTAAGGAAGATATCAAGGAATATCAAACAAATTTAGCAAATTGTGAGGCAGAGCTGAGGCGCTTGCAAAGTAGAAAAGAAGAGTTGCACAATGAAGTGAACAAGTTGCAAAGGAGAAATTAAAGAGCTTGAGGTTCACAGCATGTAAATGATGAATCTTGGGAAGATTTTCCAGCATTATTTTTCTCTTTGGTTGTAGATGCATGGGATAGAGTAAATCAAAGCTTGTATTTATAAAGTGGCATGTATAACTTTTTGGGATTTACATAACGTTTGAATATTTTTCTTATTAGATGTATTTATAGTTATCATTACTTAATAAAGCTTATATTTAAATGCTTATTTATCATGAGTAACTTATTTTTCTTGATATAGCATAAAAGAATCATGATTCACTTATTTATTGGATTAGGTTTCACATAAGAATTCGTAATAATAATTAAAATAAAAAAATAGTTTTTATTTAATAAATATTAATAGTTTTTAGTGACAGACAGTGACTCTAGATAGAAGTCAAATATCCTTCCTTTGTTAGTATCCTTTACCTACGGACACCCCACTGTAGGTACAAGTCATAAATAACTTGTAGTGACAGTCAATGATAGTTTTACCCATGGGCAGAATCCATTGCTACTCGTTTAATATAATGGACGGCCATTTTATCCTACGGTCAATATATAAAATATACATTTTACCTACGGATGATTATCTTCTAGTGACAGATTTTACTTGTAGCTAAAAGTCAATTTTTTTAGTGAATTAATATATATATATTGTGCTCTGTAATTAATATATTTGATTTGAAATAAGTACAGGAATATGGTCGGGTGCTTAGTCAGAAGCTATCATTTTGGCATTTTGGAATTTCTAATATTAATTGATTTATTTTAATTGTAGACCTGTTAGTATAACGATGATGTCTATAACAAATCGCTCTTTATTTATTACTCATATCATAAACATGAAAAGTTGTTTACAAATTTTTTCATAAAAAAGTAGATAATGTCTGTTTTGTTTTTCAACTAGATATGCATGACGTATATATGGTAGAGCGCTTTTAAATTTAGTCGCATATTCGTAAACTTTCAAAAGAATTTTTCAATTTCTGCCCATTGAGAATGTCGAGTGTGAAGATCAAGAGAACTGATGGCTTGACTAGAAATGCATATTTTGAAATAATGATATACTACATTTTTTTTTTTTGGGCTGAGACGATCTAAGATATATCCGATGCTTAGCATTTGATTTTTGCATGTAATCATGTCTAGTATAATTGACTGCATAACTGCACAATGACAATAATTTATGATTTAATGGCCTAATGGGTACGGAAAGAATGCATTAGGTGTTTCGATAATTATTCTCCCTCTCTCTTATATTTTTTATGTTAATATTTTTCTTCGATTCTTTGTGATGGTATACTAAACAATCTTTTGTTCTTTAAGATAATTTTTGGATGGATTCTTCAAATAAATTAATGTATTACTCCCTCCGGTCTCTATTATAAGCAAAAATTGAATAAAACATACATATTAAGATGGTTAATTAGTTAATATCATTTAAAAGAGTTATTGGGAATAAAAAAAATTAAGTTTGTTACCTAAATTACCCTTCCTCTTATTGATTAAGCTTGTGTTGTTGAGAATAAAAGGAGTCATTGGAAAACAAAATTTGTATTAAATGAAATGATATTTTGAGAACAACTTCATTAAATAGGATGGAAGTAGTTGAAATTTGCTTATATTTTGGATCAAAAAATTTAGAAATTTTTATTTATATTGTGGAACGGTGGGAGTATCTTTTAATTAATTATTCGTACAATTTTGGACAACATGATTATTAAGGTTCGCTTGGAGGCTCAATTTACTTTCATGTAACCAATCATTATTGATCAAATAAAAAAGCTAAACATTGATATGGGTCTCACAGTTTCAACAATGGGAGATTGGCTTCATCAAGGTTTCTTTTGTAAAGTAACCTCAGGTAATCCGTTATGGACAAAGCTTTGGGGTGTGCTATCGGGTTTGAGAAAAATCGGATTGTGACACTAGTGTAATAAGTGCTTTTTACGTCGATTAAAATTGATTTTTTACGTCGAAATCTTGACCGACGTAAATACCGACGGCGTTAATAGTTAATATTTTAACGTTAGTTGAGAAGCGACGTTAAATATAAAACTATTAACGTCGGTTCTTTAACAAAACGATGTTAATTTTGTAAAAATTAACGTCGATTTTTTAAACAATCGACGTTAAACATAAAACTATTAACGTCGATTCTTTAAGACAACCAGGCGTTGATTTTGTTAAAACTAACGTCGGTTGTTATAAAGCACGGCGTTAAAGGTTTAATTTTAACGTCGATGGTAATAAACAACCCGACGTTAATAGGTTTTTTTAAATTCAGTTTTAAAATATCACTCCCCTCGGCTATCCCCTCGATTCAATCCCATGAATACGTAATATCACACACATTACTGAGATTGCAAAGGAAAATTGAACAATGGGGGGACTTAAAACCAAAACCCATGTATATATATAAATAAATTTTAGTTCCAATGTCTAAAAAACAAAACTATCTAAGGATATATATATACATGTTATTAATTAGTTTCTAAAGTCTAACAAAAAAAACTATTCATCTAAGTAGTTCGAAGGTATTTTGTCAATTCCTTTTTCAGAAGCATACTTGAAGAAGAATTAATGAAGCGCATCCTCAAGTCTCTTAACTCATCTTCTTCAATAGGCGATTGGTCGATAAATGCCTAGACACGTTCAAATAATAACAATAACATCAATGCAAGTCATCTTCAAAACTATAATATATAATTTAACAAGTTGTTTAAATATTACCTTCTTCCATCCATCCGTAATAGATGCGGAGACTATGTTCACATATGAAGCATCACATAATAGGCGCACGACCACCCGTCAATTTGAAATCGAGACTACCAACAAAATTAATTTCAACGTCAGTTGAATATACATATAAATTAGTAATTATAATATTAATTATTTGATAAATAAACTACCAAACCTTGAGGATGTTCCATACAGAGTTTGCTTTAGCCTTAGAAGTCCTACTTCTCCCGTTGGCACAACTTATGCTACTCGCCTTCGGCGCTATCATAAACAAATAATCATGTCGATCAATTAACAAACTCATATATCATGTGTGTAATAAACTAAAAACAACTGATATTAAAACTTAAATTAAATTTAAGATTAGTTACTTACATATTTACAGACTTCCACCACCTTTGGTGGCGGATCTTAGTGGAGAGAGCAAAAGAATATGACAGTATGCCTAGACGGGTGAAGTACGAACAAGCGCCAATGGCGTTCCATACAGCAGGGAGCCGATATATAATTCTTTCGAATTGTCTCCCAACAAGTTCTCTAAGTATTTACTCAATGCATCGCCAAAGAAAGAATCGGGCAGAAGGATTGACGGATCTAAGAAACCGTAAGCTGATGCAACGCCCTTATCAAGCTGAAGACGATGGAGATACCTAAGATATGAAAAGGTGTGGATGTTAATTACATAATATATATATATTGAAATTAAAATAAATTATTAAATGGAAAAATACCAAAAATAAATAAGTTATAAAATTAAAATTAACTTACGTGCACCGTGACCGATGACATTCTTTGTTCATCCAGGCGTTATTTCTGCAGGCGTTCAGGAGATCGTCACCACGAAGGAAAATATCCTCTGTTGATCTGGGCGTGCCACCCATCCATCGGTGATCAATGGACATTCAAAAATCTCAAACGCATAATCCTCACCAAGTGAGAACAAGCGAGTGATAGGTGACAGTGACAAGCGTTGACTTGGCCTTCGGGTTTAGGAAAAATAAAATAGATAAGTTTTTATAATTAAAAAAAACACAAGTAATTATTTGACTAATTTGGACATTAATAATGAATAAATACCTTTGCTAACATTTCGAGCTCGCGTCGTTTGGAGTCCAACTCAAGCTCACGCCTTTTCATTTCCAACTCATGCTCATGGCGCTGGACTTCCAACTCCCGCTCCCCTAGCTGCCAACTCATCGTCCTCCACATGTGCCCTACTAAAACTCTCTTTTGTGCTCGCATGTGAAGGGTTGGCAAGCCTGCGGTGTCCTGGGGATGTACCGACGAAGGAAAGCTCTCCGGCAAGCACCGCTTGAATTCCGGGTTGGATATTAAGCCTTGCATCGAGATGTGTTGTAATATATGGGTTGGACATGAGGTCTTTGAGTAATGTCAGCCAAAATTGATGCTTCATTGACCACCCGCTTTCGTGGAAGCGGACTTGCCATAATATTGTTTGATGGCCACGTTCCGGGAACACCGAGAACCCGACCGGGATGGTCTTTCTTGCCTAGAGCGGTCATCAAGACGTCCTGCCCGTGGAAGGGGACGAATGCGCCCGGGAGGATTTTGCTTTAAGATCCATCTACAATGAAAAAAAAATGAAAAAACGTGCAAGTGAAAAGTGTTGCAAATATCTATACAAATATCAATTGAAATCAAGTTAATTATTTACTTACAACTTATCTCGCCACTTCAAGGTGGCATCAACTTTAAAAGATCTCGTCTTTGTCATGCGTCAAGCTAACCGGACATCCTCGCGGTCGATGTCCGGACGGAGGACTTGATGGTGTGCCCTCGAGCACCTCTCCTCTTTCAATCCTAGCAGAGTGCTCTTCTCGCTTCGCCCTCGGCCTATCCGCCATCATCTCGCTCGATCCAAGTCCCGGTACCCACCCTGAGACATGGTGTGGCGGTGGACGTTCTTCTCCTGATTCTGCCGACCCGTATCTGCCATAGCCTATTCAAACAAAAACACATAATTAAATACAGTTAAATGATCTATAATAAGCATACAAAATTAACTTAATCAACAAACCTGAAATTCTACATCCTGTCGACTCTGTGCAACATATCCCAAGTATCACGATCAATCCAGGGGATAATCCGAGAACATTTTATCAAGCCGCTTCTTCCCGGATACATAGTACCGTAAGATCATGCTTGAACCCATTCCAACGCTTTGATGCCATTTTCATACATTTATGGCGATGATCCTCATCATTTGGCACATCCAAGCTACCTACACATTAGATACATATATAACAACCGGATGGATTATAACTCGGATAATTATCTAATAATGTAAATAAAACGAATGTAAAGGTAAAATACCGTGATAGCCTCCCAAATCGATCCTTAACGTTCGTGGAGCGTCATTCCGATGGTTGTAGTTGATGCTTACGTCTTTTGTAATGACCCATTTTTAGTTACGCTGTTTAACCGGTTAAAATATAATTACACATATGATTAATTATTTTATTTGGATGTTTATGTTCATTTGTGTTATGTGTTTTAGTTTGAGTAATTAAATAACTCTCTTCAAATTATTTTATTGGGTGCATTAGCACTGACTTATTTCAGTGAATGCATGCTTACTAGACAATAAGTTGCATTATTGTCACTATTATTACCAGTACAGAAAAATATTTTAAATAATATGTTTAAGAGAAAAGCATTTTCATATTTTCATTCAATTTAATTTTAGAGTTGAAAATAAATTGGTTTGGCCTTAATCGGAGATTAAATTTTGGATCGAGTATTTTCTTAGTCGATCAGTTCAACTATTAATCTTTACTCTAAAGTGAATTTTGAAATTATATATTTATCAATCTTTATTTTTAGATCCAAAGGCCAAAAACATATTTATTTTTAGGCTCAATATTTACTACTCATTTTGTACCTAGTATTACTAATCACAAATTTGTTTATCCTCCTTATATCTCCCACTCCCGTACTCTGATGCCACCTCCTCCTTGTCCTTTTTCTATGTGCATGTAAATTCCTTGATCACAAGGAAACACGCAGCTGCTTGCCTGTTAGTGGATGAACTCTTCATTCTCACCAAGTGCTCCACGCAAATTAAAACAGCATGTCACATGGCCATTAAGTTCCACGCCAAACTACATTCTTTCTTCCTCCTAACTTACTTGATTTCTTGTTCAGATTTTTTAGTTAGTTTGCGTATTAAAAGAAAGAAATAAAAGAGATAATAGAAAGATAGAGAGAGGACATTAAGAGAGTTAGAGAGAGAGAGACCGTGAGAGGAACAAAAATTCCGGAGAGAGTTTCGATCAATCCGTTCGTCCTATCAAAATTGCGATTATACAGTTGTGATCCTCACGATGTCTACTTCATTATCCTATCTTTCTTTTCTGGATTTGGCTAAGGTAAGCCTATGTCCTTTTTATGCCTAAATGCCGTCGGTGGCATTTTGAGGTTATCTTTCAATTCATTTATCGATTTCCAATTCCGTCTTGATTTGGACTACACGTAACGTGTGCTTCACAATGATGTGTTCGGGTGAATTTTTGGAGCCGGAGGGTGTAGAACTGTGCGTGGCAGATTTGAGGGAATATAGGAGTGTCCGCTTCGTTGCCCTGAGCTAGCCTAAGACATTCCGTGGGGGAAAGAAACTATTTAACGCCGGAAACGGCGCGGTTGCATTTAATTGGATAACGGTGTAGGCGACCCAAACCCTACACGAGAAGCGAGTAACGGACAATGTCTATACCACATTGGGAACTACTCGGTGAGTACCGGTGATGATATAGAAATTGTCGTTTATCGTCATTACACTACATACATAGATTATTTTATTACGTGATGATTGCCTGTTTGATTGGTTGATTGAACTTGGTGCTTGATATATAATATCATGAGTGTGATAATTATTTGGAAGTGTTTTTATTTATTTATTATCATTATTATTATTATTAATGTAATTATTATTATTATTATTATTATTATATTTTGGTATTTATTATTTGGAAATGATAGTATAACATGATGATGATTATGATGATATGATGAGTGTTATGATTGTGCTTAGAGGATTGAGTAAATCATAAGTTATGTTGGGACACGAGGATGTATTTGGGGATTTCATACGATATGTGATAAGCGAGTGCCTAATTGAGATGATTATCGTGATATGAGGTCTAGATTGATGAGATGAGATTATTTTGAGGTTATCTATGAGATTATGATGACCTAGATTTAGGGCACTAGGGGGTGACACGAAACATGGTGCTGTGATATGAGGACACGAAACATGGTCAGTGGGGTCTATGCCTCGGAGGGAAAATTCCCGAGGATAGGCTAACGGGACCGTCCGAAGATGATTTCATTTTTAGTCGCAGCTATAGTTCATGCATTGCATGAGCATCCTGGATTGTGGTCCGAGGGTGCCGGGGTTGTGCGTCTATAGTGCCATTGCTAAGCGTGGGCACCCTCCATCTGCGGACGAGGTGTGCGCTGGGGACTACGGGGCGTGTCGATTACATTATTGTGATATCCGGATATGGGTGATACACGAGGAGACTATTCATACAGCATTTGCATTGCATCATGATGGAGGATAGAGGAAAGATCCTAGATGTAGATTGAGGATGATTGTTTTATATATATACACCCAGACTTTGGAGACGGATGTTTAGTGTGCCGTTATTTAATTAAATGTTGCTAAACCCTTTCCACGTTTGATGTTATATGGTTTCTTATCCCCTGTATCTTTCTGCATGTTGTATTTTGTTTTATTATGAAATCGTATTAGAAGGCCTGGTGGACAAACTTAATGATGATGGATAGGACGGGATTCCCCATGAGCCGATCTGGGAGCTCGAGTCTTGACCCATGGTGATTAGGATCAAGGTAGTATATGACCGGTCGTCTTGTAGGGCGTTTTAGATGTTCTCAATTACTTAGTATTTTGTCTAAGTCTATGCCTCTGAGGGCTCCTACCGAGAGGATACCCTCAGATGTTTTGGTAATGAAATAGATAAACATGGGGTATTTATATATTATAATCTTGCGAATATTTTATGTTATTAATGAAAACGTGTATGTGCATGAAAAACCAATTTGAGATTATCTGTATCTATTTATTTCCTAAGTCTTTATCACGATTGGGAGTTTGTGTATTTATTTTCTACTCTGGCAGTTGATGTAAGACCAGAGACCATTTATGGTTGGATTAAGTTTTGAAGTTATAAAACTGTCTATCAGGTGTTTTTCCGACGTCATTCAAATCTCCGGTTTTTAAAGAGGACATTTCGAAAATGATTTGTGAAAATCTCTAACGCTAAACGCGTGCTTAAGGAACTATTACTTGAGGTTTTAAACTAAATGTCACAAAAGGGAGGCACAAATGGTGTCTCATTTGGTATCGTAGCGATTTGATTCTGATCGGACTACTAAAAGTTAGGGTGTTATTTGTTGATCGTGTCTAGTTGAGTCCACATCGGATATTGACTATGCTTAGAAATTGGGTAGAAAGTTCAGTAGCCGTCGTTTAAGTTCCTAAGTAGAGTAGGGAATTGAAATGATTAATATTCTTACTCATGATAAACCACGATATTTTTGGGATAAGTTACTTGGGTAAGTTGTTGTATAAAAGAGGTATCATGGTTGATTGTGCCTTGAAAGTTAGAAAGTAAGATTTGAAATAAGTGTTAGACAAGGAGTTTATTGGAAGAATTAATTCTTGTTCATAAGGTATAGTGAACAATTAGTGGTAGGAAGAAATTGTTATTACGGGAATTTATTTTAAGTACTAGAGATATTTGGATAATGTGGGTAGTTGTTGAAGATGATAAAGAGACAACAAAATTAGTTTTGGGTCTTAATTAGTATAGGATTGAATTAGTTGAAGCCTTGTAGCCTTTTATGGTTGAGATGATGGTTATAGTTGTGGATTTGATTGGAAATCTGAGGCTTATGAGTTGGATACTTGGTCTCGAATCTAGTGTTTAACGATGAGAAAGGAATTAGACTCAAGTTTATGAAATTAATACTTGGATGTGAATATAAACTTATTTTCTAATGATGTTTATGATGATGATAAGTTTGTTTAAAGGAAATGAGGTTTAAGCATATGGTGTTTATAAGAGGTGTTGATTTGAGTGTGGATTGTACATGATTTTAGTATTTGAGAATAAAATTAGTTTCTAATCACTTTGATGTTATTGGAGTTTATTAAGATAAAGTGTAGACCTTAGCTTGTGATGGGATTATTCTTTAAAGTGATATTTGATTGATGAAAATAGTATTAACTCGAACTTGGTTTTGAGACACAAGGTTATAAGGTAAATTTAGGGGATTTGAAATGATTTGGAAACATAATGAAAAAGTTTGAGTATATAGAAATGATATATATGGTTAAATCGAGTTATTTGGAAATGTTGTGTGGACACATGACAATTAGTAGTGTCAAACTAAGAGAGGATGTTAAGTTAAGATGTTGATATAAAGGAGCACGGTAGATATGGAAATAGTGTGCTAGTATTTGGGTACATTACTAGGATATGATATTTGAAGAAGATTGTTATTAATGATGAAGGTGATTCTAAGGGAAGGATATGTAGGTAAGTGCTAGTACGTATCAAGTTCATATCTAAGGATTTAATTTGTAAGTGGGGACTTGTTATTATTAAATGAGGACTAAGAGCGGAATGACGATACTTTAGATGAGTAATATTATGGTGATCTCGGGATTTGAGAAGGGATGTTGTACCTAGGCATGGTATTCTTGTTAAAATGATGAGTTTGAGCTTCTAGTAAAATCTTAATTGTTATGGAATATATTTTGTTTGGTTTAATATGGCGATTAATGTAGTTAATGGCTTAGAGTCATGTTTATATTTCAAATAAGATGTAAGCCTTGACATTTCTTTTTGTAAAGTTTTGGTGTCGATAATTGAATAGAGAATTGTAGTTATAAGATTTGATGATCAATAGTTGAATTATAATGATAGTTTTGTTGCTTATATTTTGAGATATTGAAGTTAAGATGTGGATTAAGGAGATATATTTTTTTATGTTAACTTTTGGTCATTAAGTTAGTGTTTGGACAGAAGGTAGATTCTTAAACTAAGGACTTACTTATGTTGACTTTGTCATTGTTGATCATGCCTTGAGGATTGGAATAAAGACTTGATCAAGGCAATACGTAGGATAAATTCAGATTTCCTTGAGTGCGATAATTTTAAATTGGTTTTGTTAAGACTTATGGTGAATTAGAGACATTGAAAACTATGGGACATGCAGTGGTAGGAATTTTGTTGAGGTGTAGTTATGAATGGTAAGATTAAGAGTAATATCAGCAAGTATGACAAATTACTATAGATCGAAGGATCAAATTTTGATCGAGGCAGATATATTATTAAAGGAATTTAGAGTAGTGATCAACGTTTATGGTTAATGTTGACTTAGTGAGTCCGAGGGATTAGCGGAAAATATGTATGGTAGTTTTCCTTGCTGAAATCGGAAATAGTAAAGAGGAGTTCTTGAGTGAAACTAAGTTGTTAGAAAAGTTTAAGAATTATGATGTTGGATGATTCAAACCGAAGTGATTCCTTTTGGTTGAAGTTGCATGGAGGAACGTGTCGTATTCTTTAAGATTGAAATGAATGACTATGATATAATTTGGAGTGGTGGAATATGTTCAAAGGAAACTAAGACAACAATTTTATATTTTGAGTTGAAGGTTGATGTATGATGGAGTAAAGTTAGTGTTGAACTTGATGTTCGTTGTGAGGATAAGGTGTTGAAGAAGTTTTGCTAGCAGACAAATTTTGGGGCAAGTAATTAAGATTTGTTTGTGTCTTTCGAGTGTAATAAGCTATGGTGAAATGTTTATAATCTTTGAGGTTTTATTTTGGTAAATATGTGGTTGATGATCCATAGTGGAAACTAGACATTTTAAATCCAAGATTACCATTGGGGAGTGTCCACCTGGATTTCTTGGCTTTGTTTTGGGTGCAACTCCTAGGGGTTATGACCTTAGAGAAACGTTGTTTTATAATCTCTTTTCTCGGCTGCAATATATAAGATAAGGGTAGATGTGATGCAAGCACTTCCTTGCATATGTCATATAGCCCTGTCTTTAGATGGAGGAATTGTTAGGAGTTGTGTATTTTCCTTGGACAATAGGGTAGATGTGTATGGGGAAAGTTCTTAAACTAGGGATACTAACGGGGCTTGTGAACCAAATTGAAAAGGAGAGGCAAATGAAGGATATGAAATCGAAGTAGGCAAAAGATCCAGAGGAATTAAGAAGAGAACGGACTATGTTGGGTTGGTAAGATTGAATTTCTTAGGTTCTTGGCGCAAGTTTATCATGTGCAACTCGAGCTCGGATGTAGTTAAAGGATAAATAGAATGGCATGAGAATCAATCACTTTATAGAGTTATAGATGAAAGGAATGAAGCGGCTAGAATATAAAGCAGGATTTTAGGGTTAAGGTGTGATTACAAAATTACATTTAGTTTTTGAGTCATGAAATTCAGGAGGGAATTTTTTTTTAAGAGGGTAGTAATGTAATGATCCGTTTTTGAGTTCTGTTGTTTAACGTTAAAATCTAATTACACATATGATTAATTATTTTATTTGGATGTTTATGTTCATTTGTGTTATGTGGTTTAGTTTGAGTAATTAAATTACTCTCTTCAAATTATTTTATTGGTGCATTAGACCGACTTTATTCGATGAATGCATGCTTACTAGACAATAAGTTGCATTATTGTCACTATTATTACCATTACTGAAAAATATTTTTCAATAATATGTTTAAGAGAAAAGCATTTTCATATTTTCATTCAATTTAATTTTAGAGTTGAAAATAAATTGGTTTTGTACTTAATCGGAGATTAAATTTTGGACCGAGTATTTTCTTGGTCGATCGGTTCAACTATTAATCTTTACTCTAAAGTGAATTTTGAAATTATATATTTATCAATCTTTATTTTTTTAGATCAAAAGGCCAAAAACATATTTATTTTTAGGCTCAATATTTACTACTCATTTTGTACCTACTATTACTAATCACAAATTTGTTTATCCTCCTTATATCTCCCACTCCCGTACTCTGATGCCACCTCCTCCTTGTCCTTTTTCTATGTGCATGTAAATTCCTCGATCACAAGGAAACACGCACTGCTTGCCTGTTAGTGGATGAACTCTTCATTCTCACCAAGTGCTCCACGCAAATTAAAACAGCATGTCACATGGCCATTAAGTTCCACGCCAAACTACATTCTTTCTTCCTCCTAACTTACTTGATTTCTTGTTCAGATTTTTTAGTTAGTTTGCGTATTAAAGAAAGAAAGAAAAGAGATAATAGAAAGATAGAGAAAGGACATTAAGAGAGTTATAGAGAGAGGCCGTGAGAGGAACAAAAATTCCGGAGAGAGTTTGATCAATCCGCTCGATCCTATCAAAAATTCGATTATACCGTTGTGATCCTCACGATGTCTACTTCATTATCCTATCTTTCTTTTTCTGGATTTGGCTAAGGTAAGCCTATGTCCTTTTTATGCCTAAATGCCCCCGTGATGTATTGAGGTTATCTTTCAATTCATTTATCGGTTTCCAATTTGCCTTCGATTTGGACTACCGCATCAGCTGTGCTTCACAATAGTGTCTGTGTGAATTTTTGGAGCCCCGAGGTGTAGAAATGTCGTGGCAGATTTGAGGAATATAGGAGGTCCGTTTGCTGCCCCGCAGCTACTTCCAAGATATCTGGTGGGGGAAAGAAACTATTTAACGCCGGAACAAGCGTTGCATTTTAATGATAATGTGTGGAAGCACCCAAACCCTACACGAGAGCGAGTAACGGATACCGTCTATACCACATTGGGAACTATCAAAGGGTACCGATGATGATATAGAAATTGTGCGTTT
>JAUPTC010002294.1:0-14601 GCA_030762895.1 Sophora flavescens | reverse complement strand
AAAAATGATAGACATAAAAAAGTTTTCCCTCTTTAAGTAATTCTTTCCAACTTTGCCTTGGATATTCATCGAGTTAATTTTAATGTTTCTAGGATTTTGATCTTAATAGTCCGGCCTATATTTTTATATAATAAGATTATGATTAAATCGTTAATTATTTTTTCATGAAAAATAATCTTTCTTTTATGCTCAAAAAATGGTAGAATTGAAGAGTAAATTCCTCCTTAGAGCAATTTTAGAATTATAATGTATATCAAAAAAGTATTGCAACGAGAATAAGAGGAAAGAAAATCAGATGTGAAAGAGGAAACAAATGGTTCAGATAAAGGTGATTTTCTTGGGGAAATAGCAAGGGGAAAGAAAATATTAAGAAAAGAAAAAAGGAAAAGAAAATGCAGCAAAAGAAGTGTTAAGGTCGATGGTAGTAATTACCATGTTGAAAAATATGGTTGAAGAGATAATTGAGGAGAAAATGTAAAATTAATATTTGATTGAATGGTAAAAGTAATTGTAAAGTGACATCTTGCTTTATGTAAATTTATGAAACTAAGTATTTAACTAACTATATATTAACAAACTAACTGATCTCTGGGTCTTTAACTATCTCTCTTTCAATACTTGTATCTTTGAGGTAACCATAGTTCAGGTTGTATGACCACCATGGGTTTGCACACCAAGTTTTGTAGAATTCCTAAATAAAAGTTCAGGGCAATCCATCATGATGCATAATCTTTCCATTCCCAAAGAAATTTAATCAATTATTTTATAATAAATGGGGATTATTATAATAATTTTATAAAGATAAATTATTAATACAAATATATAAGGTGTTGAGTTTACCAACATGTGTTGGTCAAGTGGTAAGAGCTTGGATCCTTTAAAGAGTGGTGGGGGGTTCGATCAGAGCTCTTTGCGTATGGAAAGCTTTGGTTGGGAGAGGTGTGCCCAAATATCATCGATGCATCGGTTAGTCTGATTGCGGCGTGGAGGATCTCTAGAAAACCAAAAAATAAAAATATATATATATAGTGGAGTTCATATATTACTTAAATACATTTACCAAAAAAATGTTGTACTATGCTCCAAGCAGTCTTCTCACACATAAATATATATTACTTAATTGAATGTGAATGTTGAAGTGCAATTGATATTGAGCTTCCTTTTCCATCGTTCTTTAACCTATTGAATGAGGCCTCAAGTCCAACGACCTTGGTGTTAGCAGGTAGTAATAAATAATGATAAAATTAATACAATCATTTTGGTTTAGTTTTTGGTTTTTAACCTAAAATGGGTTCAGTTAACAACATACTCTTGTTATATGCAAACATTCCATCCAAACTATCTGCAAATAATAAAAGGGTGAAAAGGTAACTTCTCGTGAGTAATGAACCTTAACCCAATTTCCACTTTTATCCATGCCACTACAGAACCTATAAGATGAACTTAGTTTTTGCCAAAACATGAAAGAGATTTTAACCAAAAGAAACATGAAAAGAATCATCTCGACCAAGATATGGATTCTAGAACAGGTTTTACATCGGTTGTATTTATCCAATTTTTTTAAAATGGGTCACATTTTATAAATAAATGACATTGTTTTTAACTTTCTCGTCGGTTCTTCAATGACCGATGTGGAAAGTGTAGTTTCTACATCGGTTTTCTGACAGCGATAAAGTTATGGATGCCCATTTCTTGAGTGCTGACACTTTTGCTTCATAAACATTACAGGAATGAATGAAATTGGTGCTAATCAAATTTAAGAGAAACAATGTTTTTACATCAGTTGAGGGGCACTTTTTACATTGGTTATGGGGTAGACCGGTGTAAAAAGTCCATTTTATATCGCACTACAAAGTTTGATGTTTAGCGCTAGTAATAGTAACAGGAAAAGTGAATTAGCGATTCTAGTTACAAAATGAATATTAGAACCCGAATTAGCGACCCCGGATATTTTCGGTCTCAAATAAATCCATCGCTAAATGGGGCTTATTTTTGAAAAATAAGAAAGTCAAAGTTGTTGACGAGGTTGTGACAGCTAGCGGTTTAAATTTGTGACGGTATTTGGTCGCTATAATAATTTCTTGGTTACGACGAACTGGTCGGTTGCTAATTTCAATCTAATTTACCATCGTCCTAGCACCTACTCTTTCTTCTTCCTCGTCCTCTTTTCTCCTCTTCCTCCCTCATGGCTGCGCTCCTCACACGAGTTCAAGGTAATCTGCTCTTCTTCTCCTCCTCTCTTCGTCCCCCTCTATCTCTCTCTTCCCTCTCCCTCACCTCTCTAGGCCTCTCTCTCTTCGTCCCCATCACTAGTGGAAATATCCATTAGACGGAAATGTTTCCGTGGAGTTAACCTAAAAGCTAGGCGTTAAAGGAGGTAGTGACTGTTTTGTAAATATCGGACTTCATTAATTCCAATTTTACGCGATTGTTGTGGCTGGCGTTAAAGTTAAGTGACTCACTTTTAACGTCGGTTCAATAAACAGTAGCGTTAAAGTTAGCTGCTAACGTCGATTTGTTTATTGAATGGACGTTAAAGGAGTCACTTAACTTTAACGTCTGTTCTTCATCTGTGGCGTTAAGGTTATTTAATAATTTTTTTAGCTAGTATCGTACCCTTCAAAGCATTGCCTTCCTCGAAGTTTGGTTTCTTGCTTTTTATGTTTTTGTGTTTTTGTTTTGAAAACTAAAATATATGTCAGTAAAAATGCTATAAGTTGAATCAATAGCCTTAGCGGATCTCATTCGATGAGTGATCAATAATACAATTGCAGATACATTCAAAAAATTTTAAAATCCTATAAAGTTACATTGAAAGGGTTTAAATCCTAAACATTTGTTGAGGCTTCGTTCCTCTTCACGGTGAGCAAGGAGGAGTCGAGCGACTAAGTTTTCCATGTTTGGAGTAAGGGTGCACTCGATGCCCATTTCTACGATGGTCTTGGAACGATCACTTGCTTCAAAGTGGGTTTTGGGCTATGAATCCGATTCTACGAGGATGATAAGGTAAGGCAACTTTCGATATATGGTTTCTAACCTTATCACCCATGTTATATGATTTACAAACTTGGAGTTGTTTGACCATTAAGACAAAGATCTTGAGTCTGAATAGGAAGAAAAATGATAAGTTGATCTCTGTGAAAGCCATATTGTGAACTTGAGAAAAATAAAAGGAAGGGGGGCTATTAATTATAGGAAGCGAGGGGATGAAGTTACTAAGAAGGCGTCATTATTGCTAAAAAATTAAGTTGATCGTTAAGAGCATTAGGTTCCCGCGCGCATTGGAGGTTGGGAGTTGAAGTCATATATTGTAGCGTGTAGAATGAATAGTGATTTTAGCACTTTTAACGTCGATTATTTATACAAGCGGCGTTAAATGTGATTTTTCTTGTGATTAAATAAATAATTGCCGTAAATAATTGTGAAACTCATTTCTTTTACGTTGTCATCTCCGCTTGTCACTCTTAGCATGAGATCACTCCATATAGTGTTTGATTTCTAATAACTTTTTTTAAACAAGTTTATTTTTTAATGTTAATTAATTAGTTTGAATTAGTAAACAAATTCTTGTGCAAATTAAAATAAATAAACAACGCATAAAAAAGTTATATGTATAATCAAATGCGTATCTCATTAGGCGATTCATAGAGTTACAATTAATGTTAAAAGATAAAAAATTTATGCAACATAGCACTAAAATATAAAAAAATTTATGTTGACATCATTTCTTCTCATGGTAAAGTCCGTTAGAAACTCCAGTTGATCATCTCCTCCTTGCTTGAATTCCTTGATACTCCATCTGAATCCCACTTGTCACTTTGGTTTACCAAGAAGAGTGAAGGGATGGGATGAAATAGGGTGGGGAATCACATTCGTGATTCACTCGACCTTACCCCTTGTTACGTGATTTACTCGGCCTCGGAAGTTTTGTGGCCATTAAGACAAAAGACCTTTAAGTCTAGGTATGGAATAAATAACAAAACTCTGAGCCATTTTGTGAAGGAATGAAAACATAAAATATAGAGGAAAGAGGTGTATTATGGGCGTCTGAGAAGAATGGTACTTTATATAGAGAAGAGAGAACTAGCGATTCTTTAGTTACAATGTGCATGGGTAAGTAGTACGTCGGTCGTAGGTGCGTAGCAAAGTAGTCAAAGGAATGAATGTTTTGAGGCTTATCGCTGTTTACGTCGATTGTTTGTCTGGCCCGGCGTTAAGTGTATTTAAATCAATCTTTGTTTTTAACGTGAGTTTTTATCTATTGACGTTAAAAGTGTGATTTTCACTTGATTAAATAAATATCGGCGTAAATGATCCTGTATCCTGTCTAAAATGCCTGTTGTCACTCTACTGGAGGTCAATCCATATATAATGCGTTTATTTCACTTTTTTTAAACAAGTTTATTTTTAATCTTAATTAATTAGCTTGAGTTAGTAAGCAAATTCTTGTGCAAATTAAAATAAATCAACACAACATAAAATAAGTTATATATGTAATCAAATTATTATCTCGTTGAGGCAGTTCATAAGTTACAATTATGGAGTTATAAAGATAAAAAATTTCTGCAACATAGCCTAAAATATAAAAAGTTTACGCTTCAACATCATTTTCTTCTCGGTCTGTCCTCAGAAATTCCAATGGATGCAAAGTTTCGGCTTCAACATCATTTTCTTCTCGGTCTGTCTCGAAACTCCAATGGATGGGTCGATGCATCTCATCCCCTTGAATTCCATGATGCATCGTGAATCCCACGATCCTTAGCGGCGAAAGCAAAGTGAAAGGGATCTTTGCATCACCTCCTTCTTGGAATTCCTTGATGCATCGTCTTGAATCCCACAGTCACTTGGGGCCAATCAGTGAAAGGGATGGTAGGATTAAATAAAGTGAGTAAATCACATTACGTGATTTACCCAACCTTACCATCCATGTTCGTGATTTACTCAACCTCGTAAGTTTTTGACCATTAGGATAGAGACCTTTAAGTCTAGGTATAGGAAGAAATAACAAAAGTCTCGAGCCATTTGTGAAGAATGAAAACGCACGAAATATGAGAGGAAAAGAAAGAGATCTTTGTATTACGGTGCTGAGAAGAATGGTACTTTATATAGAAGAGAGACTAGCTAATTTTCTTGGCCCGATCTATAAACTTAATGCTCATGGGTAAGTTGCTCGGTAGTTAAAGGAATTAATGTTTTTGCAAAAGCTTATACACTTTTAACTCAGTTGTCTTCATCATGATGTTAAAAGTATTTTTAAATAAAAATATTTATTTTTAACATCGGTTGTTTTAATATAAGTGCGTAAAATGTTGTTTTATTTTTGATTTTTGTTATACGTAAACAATGACTTTTAACGTTAGTTTCTTGAGACAAGCGGCGTTAAATAGATTACCTTCGTCGGTTGCTACAAACAACTAACGTAAAATGTTGTTTTATTTTGGGTTTTTTGATTATAACGATTTGCACCGTGCTCATACGCGCTTGCTCTGTTGTCTCTGTTCTTCTCTTTCGCTCCTCTCCTCTCAACTCTCACTCTCACTCTCAACTCTCCTCTCACTCTCTCCCTCTGTCTGTGAGCTCATCTCACCTGACCCACGCGGGAACCTTTCCCACCAGTGAGAATGTACACTCTTCCCTAACTCTGTCTTTCCTCATTCTTTGCAATAACTTGACATCTCTTTTCCTTCAGCTAACTCTCCTTGTCCATGCTCTCGGTAACCACATTGAACGTTGGCCACCACGCGGCACCTATTTACGCGAGTCTTTAGGGCACATTTTTTATGTTTGGTTTTGAGTGTATGTTGAAGCTGTAGTCTCTGTGGTTGAAACTTGAAACTGAGTTTGAGTTGTTTGGAATGTCTCTATTTCGGTCGTGGGTTTTGTGTTTTCTCTTGTTTTTAACCACTTTATCATGACCTATTTCAAAATGGGAAGAAATTTAGAGTTGCTTGAAGCATGTGACATCAGAGATTTATTGCTCGTTGGAATTCTGTTTTGTTAATTTATCTTCATCTGCTTATTTCTTTTGTGTTAAGAAACACTGAAAATGGTGTAAATTTGAAATAATTTTAAACACCTTGGATATATGTTTTGTATATCTCTGAGCTTATCTAGTTATGGATTGTAGTTGGATGGTTTGTAGCGCACTAGTGGTGAGTATTTGAAGGGGGTGAGAGAATTTATAAATTTGCTCAAGGAATGTTCCTAATAGTAGTGGAATGTTACTGTTGTCCTTGTGTCAGTGTTTGAATAAGAGGAAATGTACGGTGAAGGATATCCGTACTCATTTGATTTGTGAAGGGATTTGGTTATACAAGATGGATATGGCATGGTGATGTGTTGTTGAGTAGTGCGACAAGTGTCTCCCAAAGTGAGAATGTTGACGTATATATGGAGGATGATCGGTAGAGATGGAGGATGATCGAGTAGAGGGCATGATCTGTGATATTGGACAGAATCTTTCATCGAGCTCATGTGTATGATAGGTTGTGCGGTGATGTGGATAAGCGCTTTATATCCAGGGGTGTCCCCCTCATACGGTTGTCGGTGCTAAAATTGGTTTGTGTGAAGGCGAGAAATGGTTGGACCGATAAAAGCTTCACGGAATTGCTTGAAGTGTTGAAAGACTTCTTGGGAGGACAACACTTCCTGGCCGTAACTATGAGGCCAGAGGTATTGTGTCAGATGGGTATGGGTATAAGAGTTACGTGCGTGACCCCATGATTGCATATTGTACAGGTGTTCATGAAGGCAATCACGATTGCCCCAAATGTGGGTTATCGACACAAAGTGAAGGGTGGTGATGATGATGATATCTTGAAGATGTGAGAAAAAAGGGTCCTCGCTGCGAAGGTGTTGTGGTATCTTCCAATAATTCCAAGGTTCAAGCGATTGTTTGCCAATACGAAGATGCGAAGAATCTTAGATGGCATAATGATGAGAAACGTAATGGAAAGGTTCATCATCCTGCTTATTCTATGCAATGGAAGAATATTGATACTATGTTTCAGATTTGCGATGAGCCAAGAAACCTAAGGCTTGGACTTGCTACGGATGGAATGAATCCTTATGGTAACATGAGTAGTATTCATAGTTCATGGCACTTTAACATTTGATAATTTACACTGCCCCCTTGGTTGTGTATGAAAGCGCAAATACATGATGTTGTCTATGATGATTTGGGCCCAAAGCAACCGGAAATGACTTAGATGTTTATCTAAGTCCATGATTGAAGACTTGGCTTTGTGGGTGGAAGGTGTTGATGTAGTTGTCCGGTATTCTCGTGAGACTTTCCAGCTTCGTGTCGTGTTATTTTGCACCCTCAACAACTTTCCGGCCTACGGTAACGTAGGAATGCGAGTGCCAAGGGGCATAAAGCATGCCATATGTGATGAAGGCACGTACTGCACTCGGTTGCATCATGGAAAAAGGCGGTTTTACCTTGGGCATCGGAGATTTCTTAGGCGTGATCACCCCTATCGTAAGATGAAAAAAGCTTTTAATGGATGCCAAGAGACGAGAAAAAGCTCGGCGTAATGGTGGAAGCGGAGTTTATCGGAGGGTAAAGGGCATCGATGTTATATTCGGCAAGTCAAAAGAAAGGTAAAGCTCTTTGAGAAAAACATATGGAAGAAGAGTCGATATTCTTTGATCTTCCATGCTGCGCAAGATTCGATGTCGAGAATCTTTGCATTGATGTGATGCATGGGGAAAAAATGTGTGTGATAGTGTGATCGGGATGCTTCTCGGCATTCAGGGCAAGACAAAGGATGGTGTCGATACTCGTCTCGACCTCGTTACTATGGGTATCACGGAAGCGATTAGCTCCATTGTTGAGGATGGTAAAGCGGACTTATTTACGCGACATGTCATACTTTGTCAAAAAAAGAGACAAAGGATTTACTGCCCGGGTGTCTTGAGGGCATCAAGCTCCACGTGGTTACTCTTCAAATATGAAAAGGCTTGTCTCTAGTGATCTTAAATCGGTTGGCTTAAAGTCTCATGATTGTCACATCTTGATGCAACAACTTCTGCCGGTGCTATTCATGGTATTGCTCCAAAAAATGTGAGACATGCCATTACTCGGTTGTGCTCATTACTTCAATTCTATATGTGCAAAGTCGTTGACCGTATGTTGGATGACTTGGAAGTTGAGGTGCTACAATCTTGTACCAATTGGAGATGTATTTTCCTCCTTCCTTTTTCGAACATAATGGTTCACTTAATTGTTCATTTGGTGAGGAGATTAGATTATGTGGGCAGTTTTTCTAAGATGGATGTACCCGGTTGAGCGTTACATGAAGATCTTGAAAGGAGTCCATGAAGAATCCTCATCGTCAGAAAGCATCTATTGTTCAAGGTATGTTGCAGAAAGAAGCTATTAAGTTTTGTTCGGACTACCTTCGTAACGGATCCTATAGGGGTTCCTAAGCCTCGGCATGATGAGATCGAGATGTCAAGGTAAGGGTACATGGCTTAGAATTAATAGCGAGGTGGGGAGGAAGTGCTTGAAGTACTTTGTATGTATTGAACAACATCGATTGTGTTCGGCCTTTCTTATTTGAACATAAAAGAAAAGTCAATCAAGAAAACCCTCGAATGAAGCGAGGTGGTTGTTGAACAAGCATAACAAGACTTTCTTACCATGGTTCAAGGAAGAAATCTTTGAAGGATGGTAATCTGCTACGATGGCGTAAGATGGCTAGCACGTGAGCTAGCTCAGCGTCATATGTTGGACCGAGTCACGACATAAATAACTTTTCCTTTTATACAAAGGAACAAGATAACAAAGTACCATGCAAAATAGTGGGAGTTATGATCGTAGCGAAACAATGACCTTTATCTAGTGCAAAAGGACACAAAAACCCGCTAAAAACTAGAGACCTTACTTTGGATATATTGAAGATATTTGGGTGCTCGATTACACTAAACTACGGTGCGGTTTTGTTGATAGTAACGGTGGTGTACAAACCGGCCAATTGGGGTTCACATTGGTAGACCTCGACAAGTTAGGTCATATAAATGAGCGCTTTCATAATGGCTTCTAAGCAAAACAAGTGTTCTACATCAGCGATCCTTCTAACAAAGGTTGTCAGGTGGTTCTCCAAGGAAAAAGCATGTATAATGGTAGTGATGAAAATCAAGATTCAAATCTTGATATTCACAGAGACTCTTTCTTTTTCAACAAACATGCCTACTATAATCAGGAGACACGGGTGGGCGATGTACATACCTCTCGTGATGATCATCACGAAGGATATTGATATAGGTTGTTTAAACTTAGTATACATTTATTTTTATTTATACTTCTGTATTTATTTTAAGTTATAACCTATGTTAATAAATATATTTGTTTCTGAATAGGCATACATATGGATCGGTCGGATAGCCCACATGCACGGGGAGGACCTTTGTGGGGCCTCTGCGAGACCCGTTCGCGCCTACTTTGATTTGTGTAAGTTTACATGTTATATACTATCTTTAGTCCTTCTTTTTAATGTAAGTTTATAATGTTGCAACCCTCTATTTTATCATTTTTTTTTGTCATACTGAGACATCAAAGGCTCATAGGAAACATGGTAGAGGAGCCACGGCGTTGAAGAAACTAGAGGAGGGCGGGCAGCGGATAGAAGCTTGAGGTGTCCTTCGATGCTAATCTAAATGCCCGGGACCCCGTGCTAAGGAATTTAATAAGTGGTTGTTTCTATAAAAGCGAAGCAACACGTAAGCATCGACTCTGACCACTTGGAATGGCGTTCCACAGCGTTAAGGATCGGGTTGGGAGGGCTATCACGGTATTTTACCTTTACATTCGTTTGATTTACATTATTGGATAGTTATCGAGTTATAATCCATCCGGTTGTTTATGTATTTAATGTGTAGGTAGCTTGGGTGTGCCAAATGGCGAGGATCATCATCGGGAAATGTATGAAAATGGCATCAGCGTTGGATTGGGTTCAAAGCATGATCTTACCCAGGGTACTATGTATGCGGGAAGAAGCGACTTGATAAATGTTCTCAGTTATCCACTGGATTGATCGGGATACTTGGGATATGTTTGCTAGGAGTCGGCAGGATGGAGAATTTGAGGTTGGTTGATTAAGTTAATTTTGTATGCTTCTTATAGATCATTTAAGTGTATTTAATTGTGTGTTTTTTTATTTGAATAGGCTAAGGCGGGATAGGGATACGCGAATCGGGGCAAAGAACGTCCACCGCCACACCATGTCTCGGGGGTGGAGTGCCGGACTCGGATCAAGGAGATGATGGCGGATAGGGTGAGGTGAAGCGGGGAAGAGACTCTGCTAGGATTGAAAGAGGGAGAGGTGCACGAGGCACACCATCAAGTCTCACGTCGGACATCGACCCCAGAGGATGTCACAGTTAGCGGCTGCATGACAAAGGCGGGATCTTTTAAAGTTGATACCCTTTCGAAGTGAGATAAGGTGTAAGTAAATAATTAACTTGATTTCAATTGATATTTGTATAGATATTTTTAACACTTTTCACTTACACGTTTTCATTTTTTTCATTGTAGGTGGATCTTAAAGCCACATCCTCCCGAGGCTCATTCGTCCGCCGCGGACGGGGCGTCTTGATGACTACTCTAGGCAAGAAAGACCATCAGGTCGGGTTATCGGTGTTCTAAGGAGCGTGACTATCAAAGAATATTATGGCAAGTCTACCTTACGAGCGGGTGGTCGATGAAGCATCAATTTTGGATGACATTACTCGGCACCTCATGTCCACCACTGCTATTACAACACATCGATGCAAAGCTTAATATCCACCGAGGAATTCAAGCGGTCGCTTTCCGAGAGAGCTTTCCTCCGGTCGGTTCATCCCGGGACACCGCGGGCGTGCCAACCACTTCACGTGTGAGCACAAAGAGAGTTATAGTAGGGCACATATGGAGGACGATGAGTTGGCGGCTAGGAGGCGGGAGTTAGAGTCAACGCCATGAGCTTGGGTTAGAAATGAAAAGGCGTGAGCTTGAGTTGGACTTCAAGCAGCGTGAGCTCGAAATGTTAACAAGGTATGTATTCATTATTAATGTCCAAATTAGTCAAATAATTACTTGTGTTTTTTTTTAATTATCAAAACTTATCTATTTTATTTTTCCTAAATTGAAGGCCAAAGTCGGCGTCGGTGTCGTTTGTCTCTTGTCACTCGTTTGTTCTCACTTGGTAGAGGGTTATGCGTTTGAGATTTTGAATGTCCATTGGAGCACGATGGATGGGTGGCACGCCCTGAATCAACGGAGGATATTTTCCTTACGTGGTGAAGATCTCGAGCACGCACTGCGAAATAACGTCTGGATGGCGGCCACGGTTTTGAGTCTATGGTCCACGTAAGTTAATTTTAATTTAATAACTTATTTATTTTTGGTATTTTCCATTTAATAATTTATTTTAATTTCAATCTATATAAAATGTAATTAACATCCACACCTTTTAATATATTAGGTATCTCCATCGTCTTGACTTGATAGGGCGTTGCACCGGTTCTGACTTCTTAGATCCGTCAATCCTCGTGCGAATTCTTTCTTTGGCGATGTATTTAGTAAATACATAGGGAACTTGTTGGGAGACAAACGAAAGAATTATATCTGGCTCTCTACTGTATGAAATACCATTGACCGATTGTTCGTACTTCACCGTCTAGGCATCTTGTCATATTCTTATACTCTCTCCTCCGCAGTAGCCACGGGAGGTGGTGCAGCTGTAAATAGGTAAGTAACTAATCTTAAATTTAATTTAAGTTTTAATATCAGTTGTTTTTAGTTTATTACACACATGATATATGAATTTGTTAATTGATATGATTATTTGTTTATGATAAGCGCTATGAAGGCGAGTAGCATAAGTTGCAACGGGAGAAGTAGGACTTCTAAGGCTAAAGCAAATCTGAATGGACCATCCTCGAGGTTTGGTAGTTTTATTTATCAAATAATTAATATTATAATTACTAATTGATATGTATATTCAGCTGACATTGAAATTAATTTTGTTTGTAGTCTCGATTTCAGCTTTGTGGTGGTCGTGCGGCTATTATGTGATGCTTCATATCTTTGAACACGGTCTGCATCTATTGGGATGGATGGAATAAGGTAATATTTAAACAACTTGTTAAATTATATATTATAGTTTTGAAGATGACTTGCGTTAATGTTATTTATTATTTGAGCGTGTGTAGGCATTTAACGACCAATCGCCTCTTGAGAAGATGACTTGAGAGACTTGAGGATGCGCTTAGTGGATTCTTCTTCAAGTATGCGGCTGAAAAAGGAATTGACAAGATACCTCCTGATACTTAGATGAATAGTTTTTTGTTGGACTTTAGAAAGTAATTAATAACATGTATATATATATCCTTATATTGGTAGTTTTGTTTTTAGACATTAGAGACTAAAATTTATATATATATACTTGTAAATAGTTATGTTTTTCTATACATGGGTTTTGGTTTTAAGTCCCCCATTGTTCCTTTGTATACTTCTTTTCTTATTGTTAATATTGAAATTTAAGGGTAGTGTTTGTGATTCTGTAATGTGTGTGATATTCTACGTATTCTTGAGATATTTCTGAATGCGGGGATAGCTTAGGAGTGATATTTTAAAGCTGAATTAAAAAAAAAAATCTATGCGTCGGTTGCATCAAAAAGCGCGCGTTAATAGTATTTTATAAAATATACACTATTAAATCGTTGTATTAAGAAAAGCGGCGTTAAAAATAAAACCTTTAACGCCGGTTCTTTCCTACAAGCGGCGTTAGTTTGAACAATATTACGTCCGGTTGTGTTAAAGTGGCGTTAATAGTTTTATATTCCGTCAATTGTTTAAACTTAAGCGTTAAAATATTAACTATTAACGTGGCTGTATTTACGGTGAGGACGATATTAAGCGTATAAAATCAAATTTAGCGGCGTAAAAGCACTTGTGCACTAGTGAATCCCTCTGCCTCCATCCCCTCACCCGCTCGGCGATCCTCTCTCCTTTCCCCCTTTACTGTTTCTTTTTTTTTTTTTAATTTGTTTTTAATTTTGCGGGAAGCTACTTCTCGGAGACCCCAGCAAGGAATCTTATCTTCTTAGAGACTCCAACAAGGTAGCTCCTATGGGTTTGTGGTTATTTTTGCTTTCATAGGATAAATGCTACGATGGTAGAAATGCTGTATGCCCTGCTCTTGCTTGCTTTTAAAGCCTTAATAAAAGTAGTAAATATGTTTGATTGATGTTAATAATGGTAGGTAAGAGTTAGTTAAGAAAGAGGTTGTGAGTTAGTTAGTTAGTTAGTTAGGGTGCAAAGCAAATAGCAAACAAGTGAAGTGAGGAAAGAAGGCGGGGCATACAAAATTGGTAGTGAGGTCTTGTTGGAACCACGAAGACCAAGCCTTGGAAGAGTTGAGCAGGCGGAAGCACCGAAACCACCAGTGGAAGGTGGGATGCGAGTGGCGAGACATGAGAATTAAGGAATAGCTATTACGGGGTTTTGAAAAGGTTTGTTCTCGGGGATATGGCCATACCTTGTAATAAGGGTTGGAGAATGATGGAGCTATGGGACTGAGAATTCTTGTGGTAGTTAAGCGATGATGGAAGCACCGAGAGAATTGAAAGTGGATGGATAGAAGGAAGGATCGTGGAGGATGACGCGCGAGTTCATCGAGGGAGTCAATGAGTTTGTTCTTTATGCGAGCCAGCAAGAGGGAATATCTAAGTCAACGGGTTCCAAAAATGAGTTGTCCTTTTAAGAAGTGCAAGTGTCTAGAATTCCAGATTGGGGATGATGTGATGGAACATCTCTAAGAGAGGGGGTTTATGTCGAATTATTATTATTGGGTCAACCATGGTGAAAATTTGCCATTGGTTCCCGGTTTGTGATGGAAGATGCATATTATGGTACTTGGTGAGGGAGGGGAAGAATTCAACCCTTTTGAGCGAGATGGTTTTCGATCATGCTGGCCCCTCGTTGGTATAGGAATTCAATAAGATGACGATCATGTTGAGGACCATTACATAGAGGAGGCTGGCCTATTCGGGTTGTCGGCTTCCTTGGTTGCTCTTAGCATCAAGTCCGATTATAATGAGACGGAGGGTGAGTTGGATCGCTAGGTTGGCTTTATGGGCGATGCAATGCCGATCAATAACCGTATGCCTCGGAATCTCTATCAAGCGAAGAAATCGTGGTAAATTTGGGATTGGGAGTTGAGAGAATTGAATGTTGCCAGAATGGATGCATGTTGTATCGTAACGGAGATGCGAGACCTAACGGCTTGTAGATTTTGTCATGTTGGTCGGTATAAGATCGGAACCGATAGAAGAGGCGTTGAAATAAAAACCCTCTCTGAAGAGAATGGGGTATTTCCCGATTACCCCTAGCCGCCAAAGGATGTACTCTTCAATGACCACGCCTCCACATTTGCGATGGCACGATACCACTCATCGGGATCCTAGTGTTACACAAAAAAAAAAAATACAGTTAGCGACCAGTTATTGATCCGCTAACACGGATCATAAATGGTACCAAATTTATAATTTGGTGCCAAAGGTTAAAGACCGGATTTTATTATTTAGCGACCACTAATTCTCGGTCACTAATTAGCG